>VZTU01018368.1:0-36804 GCA_013400835.1 Zapornia atra
AATACAACTTTTCAATAGTCACTTCTCCTGCCACGATTTTCTTAGAAGAATTCAGTAAAACCCCTTTTCATACGTATAATTTCTGCCCTTTCAGGCAACTCTAGAGAAAAACAGTTGTTCTGTGCCGATTATTTGCTTGTGGATGAGTATTGCATTTAAACCACAACATGGGGCAACCCAAAACATAGAAATCAAATGTTGACCATAGTATTGAAAATGAGATGTAGACAAGTTGTTCTATATCTGGTTTTTATATACATATGTATATATATATATATGTATATGCACATTTTTATGCACGTATCTTTCCAATAATGAATATGAAGAAAGACTCTTCATATTCAGGATCAAAAGGATGCTAGCAAGACTGCAGAATCTGGGTTGTAAGAGATTAGATAAGTATTTGCAAATATACACACATCATTCCTCATTTTTCTATAAATATAGCCTTCAAGCAGTTTGTGGATTAGAAATTATTTTCCACATGTTTCTGCATATGAAAATTGGCTCAGGCTTTCTAATCTTGTTAGCATTGTATCATTCCATTTGTTGAAGCTGCATTTTAATTGCTAAATTTCTTGTCATTGGTTACTCACATTACATTCTCAATTCCATTATAACCGTGAAAGACTTTCAAAGGTATTATGAAACTTTCTCAATGATAAAGGTATTTGCCTTTCAAAGTAAACCTTGTGTCTCTGTATTTCACAGTCAATGGAATGTTAGCTGAGAGAATACTGCTTACTCTGTATGATATATTAATGTTGATATATGGGGCTTTGCTCTCAGCCTGAATTTTGGCTACCATGTATTTCTCATTGTAATGTTAACTTTATGTATTGCCTCTTTATGTCTTTCTCAGATCTTGAAAAGGCATCATGAGGCATCAAGTAGAAGCAAGCTGGGACACCAAATGGGTATTTATGGTTATACAGATGTCAGTGCTACAGCCTTAAGGATTTGGCTAGAGAGACACTGAGAAGAGCGAGTTCAACATATCCAAGCATGGTGTATCAGCTGCTGAAACCAGATTTTGAAGCAACCTTAACTCTCAGACTCTCAGACTTTGCTAGCATACCAGCAGGCCAACTCTTTCTTACTCACTTTTCCCACTGACTACAAAAATACCTCAGAACTGTATAGTATTGAAGAGGAAGATATGATTCAGGAAGAGATACAATGCCTAGACACACAGTGTCTAGGTGTCATAGGTGTCATAGAATCACAGAATGCTATTTCTCAGTACAGTTTTACTTGATAGGTATTAGTTCACATCACCCAGATGGTGGAGGGAGGTGCCTAAGACAATAGGAAACAACCAGTGTGGGAGCATCTCTGCAGTTTGTCATGTTTCTTCAGATGGAGTGTCTTATTAAGTTGAATGACAATTTCTCCCTCTGCTCAAGATACTCAGCTCAAACCATTGGAGAAAGGGCTTATCCTTTCATTATTGACATGGCCAGAAAATAAGCTTGCCCTCTTATTGTCAATAGCTCAGTACCTTTGGAGATCTAGCTCAACAATGACTTACAACTTGAATCATCAATCTGGAAGGAAAGTAATGAAATGAGATTATATAGTATATTGAAATGTGTATCAGCAAGTAAGATTCTTCTCCTGAAGTAATTCTACTTTGTGGGGAATAATTAAGGATTCATGAAACTCCTTTCAAAGCTTTTGACTTCCCATACTAGACTGAATGGAGAGGACTGTCCCTTCCCTGGAGCTTATAGAAAAGTTTGTCTTAGCCAAAACTTGATACTCATGCTTGGTCAACTGAGTATAGATTCCACTGCCTGTATAGACTAGATTTGCACTAACAGCAGCTCAGATGCTCAGCTTCTATGCAGATTTATCCTTTATATATACCTAAATTTACATCTGAAAGTCAAGATGAACTCTGCTGTAAGAATAATTCTGTGAGGACGGTGAAGTTCTGGAAGAGATGTATATGTTGTCTCAACCAGTAACAGCAGAGAGTGGTTTATACAGAGTTGATCTTTCCTTGGGGCAAAGGCAAAGCTGTTCTGTAAAGCAGAATAGCCTAGCTCAATAAAACTTGAAATTACAACTTCTGCATTGCAGTTAAATACTGCCTACAGCAAGCTCTGCTCAGTGCTTCTTCTCTGGGGAGCCACACAGCATGTGGCAGAAATCAGAATTTCCTCCCTGTGCATGCCCAAGCAGGCATAAACGCCAATGACACTACATCTCCCATTCCTGGGACTGATTGTATTAACTAGACAGCAACTCTCTAGGCAAAGGAAAGAACTAAATGAGACTCCTTCCCATGCTTGTCTCTGAAAGGCAGTAACAGCATCATGTGCAATTCCATTTGAGCAGAATCAAGTTCCCAAGTCAGGAAACCCTTAAATTAACCTTTTGGATATATAAGTAATAGAAAGACAAGGTTGTGGGTCTTGGTAGGTGTTAGATACATACTCATTAACAAACTGTTCAGTATCGTTAAGGTCATTTGGTTTATTTTTTAATTAATGCATGCATCTTCTGCATTTTCACACATCTTTATATTATTAATTTTAAATTGTGCTTATGCAGCCTGCTTTCTATACTGTCTTACACAACCATCTCCATGCTCAAACAAAAAATGTATCAATCTCATTTTCACTTTGTTACACCTAAAATCATTTGTGTCACCTTGGAGGACAATTCAGTGACCAGAGAATAGTGAAATGGCAGACACATTTCACTTCATCTAACTTGAGGAAATTAGGCTAAGAAATCATTTGGCTTCACCCATCATCAGGAGGAGCAGGTGTATTCAGCATTGATACTAAAGGTCTAAGATCAGTACTGTGAATGTTACTAACATTGCTTTCCCCAGGCAGAGTATCAGGCCTGGTAAACTTTGGGAGAGATTATTTTCACTGAGATTATTCAGTACATACATCAAATGCTTAATCACAAATGATAAAATTGCTAACAGGTTGTGTGAAAACGTCCTTTTGATGCACTAGTGACTGCTTGACAGAAGAATTTAAATATTTTTGCTTCGATAGTGAATGCCAATCTGCAGTAAAATGACTGATGACTGTGGATTACTGACACATAGATCTATGTGTATTACCTTGTCTTGTTTATATTTGTAAATTCAGTCTTTTCATATAATTATCATATTGCAGACTGCATGCCAAACAAGGTGGTGTAACCTCCCAGTATGAACAGGTGTTGAGTCAGTCTCTACAAACACTGATATTGTCTTCTGTTCTGTAGTGATATACTGTACCACATGATTTAGACAAAAAGCAAAATCATAAGTTATTTTTCTGTGCTAACTTCCTTTTCAACTTACTGAATGGTTTTTAATTAATCTTTCTAAAAACAATTGGGCTAAAGAGAATATATTTTCCTTGGTTAATTTTCAAATTATACTATCAGTTGCATGTGGAAACACACATCAAATCCTAGTTCATTAACTGATTCTAAATAGAATATCTTCAGTTCATCAAAGTGTATCTTAGTGTTTCTGCTTCTAAGCTGCTTTTTTAAAAAACCTGTAGATAAATATATCAAAATAAAAAGTTAACTGTTGTAGTTAAGTTTCATAAATAGTAATTTAAACAGTTATCAAAGCATTTTTGAAAAAAAGTAGTTTAGAATTTAAAAGGTTAGGATATATTTTTCTTAATTTTTTAAAATATTTGAGCAGTTGGAATACCACCACTAAATTTCCCTTTCTGTTTTTATGTTTTTCTTTATCCTGAGAATTTAATAAAGATAATGAATGGAGAAACAAAGCATACAGAAAAAGATGTATTTTCACAGTAAAACATTCTGCTAATAAATACATTAATGTTGTTTAAAACATGTTCTTTTGATATCATTAGAGAAAATTTGGGCTAAAATACCCTTTAAAAAAAAAAAAGAAAGGAAAAGGCTTCAACATGTAGTATATAATTGCTGGTGTGTACAATGGGCTCCGAGCCACCAATTAACACTGCTTTTTNGGCTTAGTCTATCAGCTGGACAGTAAACAAGACTCTGCCATCTCTGTCTACCATCCAATCTAGTTAAATAATTTTCTAGAAACAACCTGGCCTGAAGGTCAGGAGGAACACTCATTCCAAGGCTCTAAGTGGGCTAATTGAAGCTAACTCTGAAGAAGAAAGATCCTCTGTTAATTTGGTGTGTATGGGTGAGTGCACATCAATCCCACAAAGGGCTCCATTATTGCTGTATCAAAGTAAATAGCTGAAAAAAGTGAGTCAGGGAGATGAATGATGAGTTAAGTGTTAAGCAGACACTGAGTACAAACAGTAAGCAGCACACAGTTGCTCTCAGAAGGAATGTGACATCTGTTAACTCCTTAATTTCCTCTGTACTAGATCTGTCTTTCTGCAGGTCTTTTTTATCATGCAGGTCTTATTACCCAATTCAAGGAGATTTTGTGAAACCTTTGAATAGATTAATTTAGGTTGTGCAGTCTGGAAAAGCTTTCCCCACATTAAAACCAGTGTAAAATAGTGATTGGTTTTGCATTTGAGAAGTTATATTAATTGCCAGATGATAATGTGTCTTTGACCAAAACCAATCTAAGGTTTGAATCCTGTTTACAGACTAGAATGGGACTGACAGGAATTCTGCCTTCCAGGTGTGCTTGGGAAAGTTCTGGGTCCTGACAAAAAAGGAATACGCCTCAACTTCCACCTGCACAGCTTTCTTACCTATCACCCTTATGACTAGGTCAAATACAGAAGAGAACATTTTTGTCCAAAAAGCACAGGAATTACAATTTTTTCCTTACATTGCATTGGTTTTTTTATTTTATTCCAATGCACTCAGGAACGAAGGGCCAAAAACAGTCTAGCCCCCGTAACTTTTCTAGATCAGAAAATTAAGGCAATAAAACCTGCATCTACCACTTGCTAATTCACATTTTCCAAGAGTATACTGCAGCCATGGTAAATCAGATGTTGAGATGGCTGAAACAAAAATCTATGAAGCCCTTTGAAAATTTTTACATGATGGTTGTCCAATGTTGCCGCATGTGCACTTAAACACTGTCTAGTTCAGTAACTAACGCTAGGTATTCTATTCTAAAAAACACCAACTTCCAAAAAAACCCAGCAAAACAATAAATTACCTTTGAGCAAGTGTATACATTTCTTTGAGAACATAATCAATCTTTAGATGACAAAAAAGTAGATCTCACTGATTTGGATTTTTCAAAAATATATTATAAGGGGCCTGAAAATCTTTGGTTAAATATACAGACTGCAAGAAAGAAAAAATTCCATGAAATGTAAAGTGAGGAAGGGTAGGATACAGAGACACTATTTATAAGAAATGAAATGGAACTGTTATCACTGAAAGATTTAGAGAACTATTTTTAGGACTTACCACGCTTAATTTTATCAGTATTTATCTTTGCAGAAAAAGGGAAATGTACTTATGAAATACATTGATAACCTACAATGTAATTAGAGAAGAAAGTTAAGTATCATCCAGAGAGAAACCTGATGTTGAGAACTAACATAATAAAAATGTGAGAAACGCTCTGGTGTGCATTAGGGACTAGAGATAAAAATTCTGTGCTAAGTAGGGAATTTAGTCTGGTGTAAAGCCAAAAGGGAAAGCAGACCTGAGTGCACGAACTAAATGCTGAAAGCACCTGGAAAAAAGACAGGTTTTGCTATGTTTCATCAGGTGAGGTATTTCTAGTTGTTCCAAGAAAGTAATAGTGCTATTTTACAAGACATACATAAAAAATAATCTAGCAAGTGTTGCTATACACAATTGATAACAAATATTGAAGAAACATTTCTACAAATAAAAGCAATAAAAAGGGCTACAGAAATTAGCACAAAATGGACTGTCTGCTGTATAGGAAGGAGTAAAAGAGCTTGGCTTCTTCAGCCAAGGCAGATAGAGGGGCTGTGACTATTCTTCAAGCAGTCAGGATGTGCAATGCAGGTTAACACAGGAAAAGAATGAAAAAGAATTATTATGCAAGACAGTAATTTTAGAAGAAATAAGAAGAAATTATGTAAGCGATACAAGAAACATACACTTTTAAAGCTTTAACTTATATCACAGTTAGCAAATATTTGAAAATATATCTAAGAAAAGACAAAAGCAGCTAAAAGCCCTCCAAGCTGATACTTTTCAAATAATTAAAAAATTGTGCTGTATAGATGTGCAATTAGTATCTTTAAATCTCGTCACTCGGACAAAAGTAGAGTTATCACAAGTGTATGTTATTAGAAAAAGCCGTCTCAGAGGTACAGTATCCCTTAGGGAACAGATGTCAAAAGTGAAGAGAGATATATCTCAATGAATAATACCTTACATACCTACACAGTGATGTACAAATTACACCTGGAAGCCCTGATACAGTTACTGTAGTTCTGCCTGGCTGGGTTCTGGTGGAGAAGGGGTAACTGCAGGGGTGGCTTCTGCAAGAATCAGCCAGAAGCTCTCTGTAGGCCCCACAGAGCAAACACCAGCCGGCTCAAAGCTGAAATCATTGTTGACCAAGGCCAAGCCCATTAGCAATGGTCACAGCACCTCTGGGAATCACATTTAAGAAGTAAAAAACTACAAGCACCTGATTTTTGCCACCAGAGAAGGGAGTGAGAAGATGCAAGAAACTGTGCCAAATACAGAGAGATGATCAGTTCCCTAATCCTGATGGCCACACTATTCAATACAAACCAGGATGCTGTTGGTCTTCTTGGCCACCTGGGCACACTGCTGGCTCATATTCAACTGGCTGTTGACCAGCACCCCCAGGTCTTTCTCTGCCAGGAACCTGTCCATCCACTGTTCCCTAAGCCTGTAGCAATGGTTGGGGTTATTATAACCAAAGTGCAGGACTTGCTTAACACTTGGTTTTATTAAACCTCATGCAATTGTTCTCAGCCCATCAATACAACCTATACAGATCTCTCTGCAGAGCCTTCCTACCCTCAAGCAGATGGACACTCCCATCCAATTTGGTGTCATCTGCAAACTTACTAAGGGCACATTCAATCCCTTCACTGATAAAGATATTAAATGAGACTGACCCCAGTACTGAGCCCTGAGGAACACCACTTGTGACCAGCCACCAACTGCATCTAACCTGGAATCGGCCTTCCAGACAGGTTTTTACCCAGTGAAAAGTGCACAAGTCCTAGTCATGAGCCACCAGCTTCTCTAGGAAAATGCTGTGGGAGACATCATCAAAGACTTTGCTGAAGTCCAGGAAGATAACAATGATAGCCTTTCATCATCCACTAAGCTGGTCACCTGGGCATAGAAGGAGATCAGGTTTGTTGAGCAGAACTTGTCATGAACCCATGCTGGCTTTCCCTGATCACCTGGTTATCCTGCACATTCGTAATGAGTGCACTCAAGATGAATCACTCCATGATCTTCCCTGATCAGGTCAGGGTGACAGGCCTGTAGTCCCCTGGATCCTCCTTTTGCCTCTTCCTGTAGATGAGTATCACATTGTCAGGTTTCCAGTCATCTGGCATCTTCCCTCTTAGCTGTCAATAAATGATGGAGAATGGCTTAGAAAGCTCCTCTACTGACAATAAATATAACTTCTAAAAAATTGAGAACTTCCAAAAGAGGAAGAATTACATCATCGGCATAATTTCCTGATCTGCCACTAAAACAGAGACTTCAGAAGTATACTTGTTTCTGAAAAAAAAAAAAGTCTTTCAGTGAAGAGTTTTCAATCCAGGTCCAAAATTTTTAGTCTATTTAAAATTCAAGTTTAATTTGCAATAATTGTAGACTATTGTCACAGAAATAAACTGATTTAAAAATGTGGGTCTTTCACTGAAGCATAAATACAGCAATAAAGGATCAAAAATGAAGACATTGGATCATTTTATTTAGATTAAAAACAAGTGCAAGAGAAAAGGAAAAATATGGGAACTGCCTAGTCTTCATTATGCATAAAAATAGCAACATCTGAACAAGGTGACATCTGGATAAGGTTGGCTCTGCCATATGCAGTAAATGTTAAATTAAAGCATATTCTGAGAGAAAAGGGCAGGTTGGAGAACTGCTCATAAAGGTCAAGCTGGTGTAATCATTGACAATTTGATCTATTGGTAGGTATAACTGTGAAAGCTGGATCCTCAAGGCAGCAAATGTGAAGTCATCAGAGTCCTTCGAGGTTCTGTGTGGCTGATATACATTGAAGACATCAGACCAAAAAAGAAGACAAATGAACGTATATTGCAGAAGTGCAGAAAGAACCATTTACTGCTCCCAGAACATCAAGGAAAGCAAGCTGAAATATTTCAGGGACATACCAAGGAGAGATGGAGATCGATCGGCAAAAACAATAGTGCAATACAGAACTGCAAGCAAAAATGGAAGCATGGATTGGGTCAGCAACATAACAGAAGGGGAATTTCTGCAGCCTGTGAGGAAATGTCGGGTCTTGTGAATCATGATGCAAAGGGCCACTGACCTCCAAATTTAAGGCAGGGCTTGATAATGATGGATATAGGTAATGTATCAAATAATATCCACTGCTAAGCAGCCTAGTTAAAAGACATATGAAATGTAGCCTCATGTTTCTGACCCCTCAAGCACCGTACAAATAAGATGATGCTTTCTTCTATTAGAGCCATAGATTTCATATATCAAAATTCTACTTCATATGAATTAATAAAATATATCTAGACATTCATATATAAACAGACATCATAACCACTCATACTATAAGAAATATAAAATTATATAAATTGGCTAGAATTTTTTAATAAATTCAGTTTAAATAGTCTACTAATTAATAATTCTTTTGTCACGTAATGTTACACCATCATTGCAAAAAATCATTTACATTGCAAACTATTGTTACCTGTTTTACAAGGTTTTCTTTAGGATTAATAAACTATGCTATCTTTTGTGAAATCCTCATGAGATTTTCAGAAGAGGTTTTGAGAACATCTTTTTTGTTGTTTTTGTTTGTTTTTTCTTTTACTTCAGGAGCATAGTAATTCTGAGACGTGCTGCAAGAATCCCTTTTGAAGAAATGTATAGTGATGAAAAAAGGTGAAGAAAAGGAGGAAATATGACACATGTGTACATATGTGTATTGCTACATGTCTATGTGTTCCTATAGTAGGAGTATAACCATACAATGCATCTATCTGGAACAAAACCCATATATTCCCAACACAGCTATCCTCAATGTAAAGGAGACTGTGAGGATTACTTGATGAATTGTTTCCCAGTGAAAAATACCAGCATTAGAAAACAAGTCTGTTTAACTGAAATGAATACCCTCTGAAGAGAACCAACAAACCAAGTTGGAATCTTAGGCTCTTATACTAGAATAGCTTTGTTGAACACCCAAAATGTAAATGCAGGATAGATACCCAAATCAAACACAGCAATTACCACATATTGCTTTTGAAAATCTCAAGGTTAAAGGAAAAAAAAAAAAGAAAGATAAAAAACATTACTGAGTGCTAATTTATCGATAAAATGAAGTTTCATTGATGAAGTATCAAAGGAAAGAAAAAGCACAAATCATTTTGGGTATATTGCAACTTCTAGTAATCTGGAGCCCTTTCAAGGTTTCTGTATGTACCTTTTTACTTCACTCTGCCTATTACATTTTAAAACATCTGTTACTTTGCCCTAATCTGGCCTCTTTCAGCCTAACATTTCAGTGTCTGTGTGGGTTGTGTTCACTCCCTCTGCACCATTCCAATACCTCTGAACCCAGTGTTTTCCTGAGTGGCCAAAAATGGGCTTCTTCACACCATCCAAGTGATTTAATAGCTTCAAATAGAGTTTCATCCCCTAAAAAGCCCTGTTATGTAAACCTTAGCTAAGAGCATACTTCTTTCCACACAGTGTTATTATTCCTTCTCTGTGCACCACAGAGACCAAGAGGGCATATTCTTGTGCTGTTTCTGTGGCATATCTCCTCTTTGCCTAGAGTAATCATTGTTCTACCAAATGTACGCTTAACATTCTTCTGCAGCTTTCTGAATCATTATCACACCCAGCAGGAAAGAAGTTCTAAGCCAATAAATTGGGTTATATATGCACAATTTCCACACTGAAATAATCTTCCCTTACCATCAGATTTGTTACAAAAAGGTTAGGCAGAACAAAACATAATGAATTGCATTAGGAAAAAAAAATGCAATTGGTTGCTCACAGAAAATAAAAATAATGCTTTATTATTGGGCTTGATAAACTGTACAAAAGGCTTTTTATATGTAGGTAATATTTCTTCACCCGCAACCTGGCATTTCAGCTCTGTAAAGTAGGATCAGGTTTATGAAGAAAATAAACTTCTTCCGTCTGATGAGCATACTGCAGTGTCTTAAACAGGAAAATCCTCTGGGAATGTGCTAGTTCCTCCCTTCACCTAAAAGTGACAAATTACAGATGCAAAAATTGCTGATGCTCCTAAATATTGTGTATCTGTAGCTATGAGTTACTGCTGTATATGCCCTTAGTTAAAAGCAGCCAGAATGGGAGAGGATAATGTTCAGTTCAGTGCATTAGCTGCATCAAGCTAATTTCTCTATGTACATTGCACTTGATAAATTACAGTTTCTAAATCTGAATGAACTGCTTAAACTACCTCTATCTACATGTCATGACTCTTTGAAAAGCAAGATATATTTCTTCAAAGATTTTTGTGTGGTTATAGATCAAAAATAAATAACACTATCTCATTTAGTTAAATAAGGTATCTCTACTAATCAAGAGTTCTCTCATGCTTTCAGGAGAATAGCTGGCATTATATATATATAGTTCTTTATGATCCGAGTTCTTAAAACAAGCATGTCTTGGGAAATACACAGAAGTCTAACTACTGTGTATTCTGCTTGAAAAATATTTGATATCACAGAAATTTGTCAATAAACAGCAAGTCGAGTTTATGAACAGGCAAAACAATGTGTTTAAGCCATGTGCAGTGTTGGTGGCAACAATACAATCACTGAAATTTTCTGTGCTCACTGTTAGCCAGCAAAATATAACTCTCCCTAATCTCAGTATGTAAAACAGCTTTGGCCTTGAGAGAGCTTCTAGCCTATTCATTCCCAACAGCATATTTTAAAATCACATCGCAAAACAAACTATAGGGGCTTTTGCTTTTCTTTAAGGACAAATCTGTAACTAACAGAGAATTCTTGGGAAGCACAGAGCTGTATTGTCTCACTTCACATCACTTCACTGTCAGAATCTTTGAACTGGTGAAAAAAGGAGTACAACAAAAGTAATCCTAGGTATTGTAACAGCTGGAAAACAGAACAAAGATGTGGATAAGGTGGAGCAATGTTGGTTTATATGAGTGAATGGCTTCCAGTAACCTTTGACATGCATTTCCATAATTTTCATTTCCACATATCTAATTTTCTTTTTGTTCTTTGCATAGAGTGACATTGTTTCAATGTAATTTTTAGTCATAATTGGCTATAAAGATATATAATTACTGTCAGCCTAATCACATAATTAGAGCATATATATTTACATAATTGCTATACTTTATTAGAAAGTGTAGTTACAATGTTAATGGAACTATGCTTGATAACATCCTAAAAGTCCCCACGAAACTCTGGCAGAAAAAGACAACCCCACTATAAACAGTGTTTATCATTTTCTACCTTATCCCTCCCTCTCAGTGCTATATTACCAAGATAAATAGATATTGGCCAAGATTGATACCACTTTTAGAAACCCAGGCCTGAATTGTGGAAGTTTGAGATAAAAGAAACTTAATACCATTGATTTATTTTACTAGGGATTACTCTTTTGAGGTGGAAGAAGAAAAGTAATCACACGTTATATATAGTTCTAGAAGATCCTGCTCTTAGTATCTCAACACAAACCAAGAAGACAAATTTAAGTCTGCAAAGACATCCTAAGTAGAAGAATCTAATAAACTGAGGACTGGTCTAATGGATTATATTGATTGTATTTTATTTGAAAGAGGAACCTAAAATCCTATTGGAAGCCATGTAATCACTTCAATCTTTCCTTCAGTGTTAATAAATATTTGACTTCTCAACTCTGGATACTTTTATAGTAGTTTCATTCCTCCATTGACTTTCAAAGCAAATAAAATATCCTTTAACTTTTGCCATTGATTGCTCAGTTACTGGATGGAGTCACACTAAAGCTCTCTTTCTGGTTCCTCCCTCTATATTTTTCCCGAAAACACAATTGTATGAAATGTATAACTGTCTTAATTTTCAAAAAATGCACTTGGAAGGAGATGCTATAAGATTAAAAATAATGCTTGTTAGGATGGGGGTTTTGGTTGGGTTGGTTTGAAGCTTTTTTGTGGGCAAATGGTGGTAGTAAACTAAATTTAAATATAGAAGGACATATGAAAAAATCCTATTCAAGCATACATGTAAAAATTTAACTGTATTCTAGCAGAATTTTGTGTTTTATCCCTAAATTTAAAACATTAATTTAAAAGCAGTATTATTGTACTAAATACTAGGATGCAGTCAAAATGCTCTTAGAAGAAAAGGTTGGGCTGAATGCCCATAAAATATTGTCTGATATGACAGTATTTTCCATGTTTACATGCCTGTTACAAATATATTAAAGATTACAGCATCGCAGCTTGACTTCTGTGACCTGTTCACTGAAGTGACTATCTGTGCATATCCAAGAATAGATTTAATAATGGGCTTTGTCTTCAAAGAACCCTATAATTTGGCCACTCGTTATCTGAAGGGTTTTCATCTTACCCTGTAACGACAAGGATGATCCATTACAGACGTTGTTACTTTCTTACGCAACCAATGGAAGTACTTGAGGCATGAGTCAGGGCTAGAGTAGATAAAAAGGCATTTCTTGAGAATACCACCCTGATGGCAAGATGTGCTTTCCTCCACTTCTTGAGGAGAGAGAACTGATGTTTTTGTGCCTGTGGAGGTGAAGATCTACAGCCTTATATCCCCTGATAAACATAAAAGGGGACAGAGGAAAAGTTGGAGGAGATCATATTGCAGCATATCTACATGCTATATATGGATGCTGAAATTACAAGTGTATAAGCAGTGTGATGCTGGCAAATATGCATATACGAGATGAATTAACATTTTTAGGCCATACAAAGCATAGGAAAGGAAACTTGCCCATAGAAATATTTATTTAGCAGATGAAATTATAAAATTCAGGCTTGGGCAATATTACTTTTCTTGATGGCTTGTGCACACCTGCACACAAAACACCCAAGATGTGAATTACACTGTGCCTCTGGCAGGGCACACCTGTAACACAGAAACAAACTGGGGTGGTCAGAAGAATACCAATGACTCCAGTGACTACTTTTCAAGTGGTGACACCAGTGAGAATATGACTGCCGTTTTCCTTCTTCAAATTTGGTATCCCAAAATTTGGTATCCATCTCTTTTCAGTTGTCTGTGGGGACAGGACAAAGGGCAATGGCTTCAAGTTGGAGCACAGGAAGTTCCATACCAATATATAGAACTTTTTCACAGGAAGGGGGATAGAACACTGGGACAGGCTGCCTGTGAAGTTTCCTTCTCTGGAGATATTCAAGACCTGTCTGGATGCCTACCTGTGTGGACCTGTCCTAGGGAACCTGCTTTGGCCAGGGGGTTGGGCTCAATGATCTCCAGAAGTCCCTTCCAACCCCTAAAATTCTGTGAATCTGTGAATTCTTGGAAACCTGCAACAGTAAAACAGATTGGGTCTATCTGATATTTGCAGCAAAGTCTATTATGACTGTTTCATCATGTATAAATGGATTTGCCTTGAAGAGAAAAGGTATCTTAGACATTAGCCCCTCAGTCAGGGATCAGTATAGTGGGGCTGGTCCTGAGAAAGAGGCAGGAAGAGAGGGTGACCACAGCACAGACCATGAAGTGCCCTCCCTGACCAGGGTGCAGTCCTGCAGGACCACACTGGTGGCAACAGTAGGTCCCACTGACAATGTCAGACAAGGAGAGGTGATGAGGCTGATAGAGGGTCCAATTTTGGGAGTTACAAGCAGCAGGATGCAGGGTAGGAGATAGAAGATAAGGTTGCCCATAAGACCAGTCTGAGCTCCATCCCGGACACAGGGCCAGAGAGAAGACTGGAGACAAACATGGAGCCAAGTCTACCTCTATCATCAACCTTGGGATGCTCCAGGGAGGCCAGTCGGGATGGCAGAGACAGAGCTGGGCACAGCCCTGCCCAGATCAGCGCTCAAGCCAGGGATGAGCTTGAAGATGTTGGGATCACAGGAAGTGGATTCATGGGGGGATCCCAGATGTAGCCCCTGGGGAAAATTAAGGCCCTTGATGCACTCTGGGGCTTGAATATATTTAAAAAAAAAAATCAATAGCATTAATCAAACATGTATTTACATTATAATTACTCCCCTTTTTTAAAAGTAGTCTACTTATGATGCTGTCCAAAGCACAACCTAAATTAGGAACTACATTTCCTATAATCAATTGAATTTATTCACATTAAGTAAAGCTACTATTCAAGCAAACATTTTTTTAAAAGTTAAATGACTGCACTTGAAACAGTTACTGATTATTTGAAGCACAAGCATGCTGAAATGATAATTCAGCTGAAAGCAGCAGCAGTGTCTCCTGCCAGGCAGAGGGAACACTTTTTCCACATACTTTCCAGATACTCCTGAAGTACTCCTAGGCTACTTCCATGAGATTCCACCATCTCACTGAAGAATATTTACCAAAGAAAACTTTAATTTGGCCTCAGAAAGCAGTTATGGGCAAGATACTATGCCTCTGGTACCCTGAGAGCTCCTTGAACAAGTGCTGTCTATTACATGCTGGCATGTAATTGCAGCTCTGGGGAAGTGTTTCTTGCACCACGCCTGTAAGAATTTTTGGGTTGTTCAGAAAAAGCATGTAGCCTCTTTTTGCTAGATGGTAAACCAGGCAAGACTAGGAAAATGGAGAATATTAATTGACCCCAGTTGATCCCTCGGAAAGCTGGAATCAAAACTCAGTAGCCTTGGTGACTATTAAGCAGGTATCCTTTATTGCAGTGCCGGGCACACAGGGGATCGCTCCTCCAAATGCGTGCACCATTTAAAGCCAAATTTCTCATATTTATACAGATTAACTTTCACAAAACAGCTCACACAGTTACAGCACAGCCATATTCTACTAAAATCCAGACCAAATATATTCTTAAAATACACAAATTTAAGTTATATTAATTCTCTCAAGCTACATCTACATCAATCTATTCGGCATTATTATATTTCACTGAATCACAGTGGTCACCAGTTCAACTATCTGAGATCCTTATCACTCAGTGTAGTCCAGTTGATGAAGTTAAACACAGACAAGTTTGGGTCCCATTTAAAGTTTTATCCACATACTTGATGAATAAAATCCACCAATCCCATGTCTGGAGTGTGGCTTTTGGTAGCTACAGGCTGTTCAGAAGGGACAGGTTAGGAAGAAGGGGTGGAGGTGATGTTGTCTATATCGAGAAATAGAGTAGGAACAGCTGTCTCTGAAGAATAGCCATGAGTAGGTTGAAAAAATATGGGTAAGAATCAGAGACTGAGGTGACAAATGGAACCTTGAAGTTGGTATCTACTACAGGCTGCCCAATCAAGGGGAGCCTACTGACAAAGTCTTCTTACTCCTGCTACAGGACCTGCATTGCACTCACAAACTCTCAGCTTGCTGGGCGACTTCAATCCAACATCTGCTGGAAAAGTAGGATGGTGAGCTGAGGTGATCTGGGAGACTCCTGGAATGCATTGAGGATAACTTCTTAATCTAGGTAATAGACAGTCCTACCAGAAGGGATGAGATAGTGGACCATTTGGTCACCAATGCAAGTGAGATAATATGTGATGTCACGATTGGAGGCAGCCTGGGCTGCAATGATCATGAACTAGTGGAGTTCACAGTCCTGGGGGATATTGGTCAGGCAAAGAGTAAAGTCAGGACCCTGAAGTTTAGAAAACCAAAATTCCTATTATATGGATGCTACCTGGTTGTGTAGGGATGGGGTCAGGAAAGCCAAGATGAGGCTAGAGCTGATCCTGGCAAGAGAAGTCAGTGAGGCAGAATTTATTTACATAACGAATGCATAATTGCACTGAAATAAAGAATGTTGGACTTAATTATTCACATCACAAGTAGAATATAAATGTTTCTGAATAAAAAAATCTGGTAATTCACTCAACATGTATGTATTGTGTTGAGGAGGAGAAGACCTGCTCACCTACGAGGAATAACATCATGATGAATATTAAGAATACTAAGCAGATAAGAATAGCTTAGAGCGTGATACTAAGTGATAACAAATGTTTTCTGGACACAGGCAAAACAGAGATGCTTAAGACTTGGAGAGACAGGCCTAAGAAGGATTTCCTTCTGATGTTCTCTAATGCTGAAGGTAACTGGCATCTTCATTTTGAAAAAAAAAAATCTTTATTTGGCCGCTCTTACTCAAAAACATAAACTGAGTACCTAGCCCATGCTTAAGCTTTGCTGCCATTCAGGATGTAAAATCTTCTTGAACTTCAACTCCAAACCATATATAATGTAGATAATTGACATAGCACAAAGCTGCATACCCCTGTAGCAAACACTAAAAGTCTCCTTGTTTCAGGAATATTGCTCTAGGAATAGTGTCCTACCTCATAACAGTCTAATGCCTAGAATAGCTTTTAAGGAAGTGGGGAACATGACTGGCAGATCTCTTCAGTCTAAGGGATTCGTATCTGCCGGCACGTCAACAAAAATTACCTGAAGAGGCTGTCAGAAAGGAAGTGTTCAGCTGCATTCTAACTATTGTATTTAAGCAAGGCACTGGAAAAAGGAAAGTCTGTTTGTAATTTTGTGAGCAAGGCAAATGAATCCCACTGGGCAAAGCGAAAAAATGAAAATCATGGAAAGGCAATAAAGTCACCTTCCAATAACATGTAGCTTTTCACAAGCTAAACAGCCATCAAAAATTGCCAGTCAATGATGCAGATTTTTGAATCCTCTAATTTCTATTCTGTCTTCATGAGGCAATACTGCTGGTTTACTTTAACTAAGGAGGTAAAATTCTTTACAAATTACAGCACTGCTTAACTCAAGAACAGATCTGCAAAGCAAAATCAGCCAGCCAGAATAACATTTCCACTGAAATAAATTGGGTCATTGGGTCAGTGGTAGCTGAGAGGCCAAAAATGCAATTTTTGCTTCTGATGGCTTCTTTCCCCATATGGTCTTCAGCTTTTCAATGCTTTTTTTGTCTCTTGCGGTGCACCTATACAAATACACAGGGAGAGATATTAGGCGTAAACTTACTGCCAGGTGTAGCATATATTTATCATATCATACATTATGTATTTTAAATATATCATGTATATTTTCTTCTAGGACTAGACTTGTTCTATTTGGACTTGTAACAGAGCACAATGCAGTATAACTGTAAGCTGTAGTTGTTGTTGTTACAACCTGCTTTTGTAAGATTAATGCAGCATTTCAACTTCTGGATAAAAGATACATGTTAGTTTATGGCCATTCACTCATAGGGGAAAATGCTATTAAATGACGCTGTGAAATACACAAATAGAACTCAAAAGTAAGAATTCACCTAACTGAATGGACATTTCTCCATAGATTTGAATAATTTCAAGTTTTGAAAGCACACATCTCACTTTGGTGTTCTATGAAAAATAGATTTAGAAAAAAATCTAAATATTGCCAGACAGAAATAGAGAAACTCTATCCACATGTAAAAGTCACAACTGGCCCGTTCAGGTGACCTAAGACAAATAAAAGCCAAAAAAACCCCAAACCAAATATTGGAAGAGAGTAAGACTGTCATCTTGCCAACACCATGACCACATGATTGTCAGCACATTCTTCTCATTACACCAACACAAGTATGGGATTTACTCAAGTATTTGATTTGTCACAGCTCTTTTCTGGCCAAAGAAGAAAGTTATTTTGAAGTAGTACAAGTTTTGCATGTCTTATGTTTTGAACAACCAGCGTTTCAAGTGCTGGATGTTGATCTACTTTGTATTCAGTAAGGATTTGTAAACAAGTTCTAAATCTGCACATTTTGCATCTGGCCATGTACAGGAAAAATAACAAGAGCATATGCTTTCATGTCACAGTGCTCCAGGTTAGGATTTGTAGCAGTATTATTCTATCGGAAAGAATTGCACCACCAGAGCCCATGGGTACAGATTTAAATATTTCATAAAGTCTTAGGCTAAGACATGCTACCACCATTATAGCATATCCTGAAAGAGTAACTGCTTCTTCTACTTTTTATCCCTCTACTCTGGGGGATGTTAGAAAAATGTTAACATGATAATAAGTTTCAAATAATTATTTTCATTCGAACAGCAAATTTCTGCAGAAAGCTCACAGAGTTGGCTGGCTATTGATGACTGATTTAGCTTTATTGTTTCTGTTGATGAAATAATATATATAGGATTCATCAGAGAGTCTGACTTAAGCTGACGATTCAGTTGAAGAGCAGAATAGAAAATAAAATTTAAAAACAATTAATTGTAACTACCTCCAGATGTACGAATTCCAGGATTAAGTATTTAAACGTGCAACTTCTGTAAAACTGCTTTGACTTCAGACACCTGGATGGCAAGTAATTCAATCAACCTTTAAAGAGTTTCAGGGCAATCTGTAGCTGGTAAGCCGATTTCACCCCTGGCCACTTTAGGTGAAACTATAATAAAACAGAATTAATAAGAGCATGGATAATATGGCAAAAAGAGGGGAAAATTATAACTGGTTTTTTTACGAATGTTACACCTCAGCAATTTACTTGACTTCTTTCAAAGAGACAGAAAGCATCTGGATTCCAAAAGTGTTGAGTCCCTGTCCCTCTCACCCCACACTTGTGAAGTGAGCTGCTATACAATAAGAAAAAAATTCCACACATAGCACGATGTATGCACAATAATATTAATTAGCATTTTATTGATGCTACTCTACAAATCCACGAATGATCCAAAAAAGTGTAACCACTTTTGGTTACACTTAAAGCAAAGTTTGCCAATGAAACTAAGTACTTAAACACAACAAATGCAAGGACCATGATGAAAAAGTACCTAACATGAGTGACTGAATGACAAAATTACAAATGTAATTCAAAATGAATTGATATAAGTACATGAAAAAATATATCCTAACTTTGCATATAAAAGGAACTGAATATTGCCAATCAGGAATGAGATCTTGGGACTAAGATGCATGAACATGCTAGCTAAACAGCTGTCAAGTAAGCAATAGGAAAAAGAGAGAGAAACAGAAATCATTAATATGCCACACATGGTGTGTCTACATCTTGACTACAGACAATTCCAGTTCTGCCCATCAAAAAGGAAGAACTTCCATATGAGGAATAGAAAGGTTTCTTCAGGCTGAGAGACACTGTGATAGCAGACCATAAAACACTGAACAAGTAGAAGGAGAGAAAGAAGGAAATGTTTCCTGTTTCCTCCAATAAAAAACTACAAAACATCAAATGAAATTAACAGGAAAAAAGCTCAAAAACCAAAGAGTGGGCATTTCACACAATGCTGAATTTACTTGCAGCATACTACCACATATTTCTGTAAATACTAAATTTTTTTTCAGGGAAGGAAAATCTACTGAGGACTACTAAAGAAGCATCACGTGAAACTCCTGAAGTCTCAGGGCCATAAACTGAAAGTTTGATTTGTTTAAGTGTCACAGTAAGTCTTAAGGTTTCTCTATTTTTATCATCTTCCTAAGGAAAGGGTATAAAACTGTGGGAAACACAACAATATCTAGAAGGACATTTGGTCGTGTCTAGTATTATTGTAATATTATGCTCAAAACATTTTTACATTTAAAGAAGGTTTACAAATATAAACCCCTGAAATAAAGGGTTTTTTAAAAAAGTAATAATTAAAAAGTTATTGCTTTCCCAAAAGAAAATATTTTAATAATTCTTATGTTGTGAGAATATTTTCTTTCAACATATATAACTCCAGATTTCTCATAGCAGTAAATTTGAACATGTCCTGGGAATTCCTTAATCACATGATATCCAGCCAAATTTATGGAGTTTGAAGTTGCCTTTGCCTATTTACCAACTAAATGCTATTCCCATAATACTCACTACCACACATAAGTGCAGATAAAAAGTAGAGGACAAAAATCCGCCAGACTGCACCATGCTAATTTTAACCAGAGATCATCTTGGTCCTGTGAAAAAAGCATATTCTTTATTGAATCCTAAGGTTGTCAGCAATACTGTGAGCAAGAATAAAACTGAGGGGTTTGGGGGTTTTTTAATAGCCTACGTCAAATATAATTAATTCATCATAATCTTATTTCACATTGTCCACAAAATACCAATTCAATCATTTGTGGTGTTTCTGCTGTTTGGAGTGAGAGACAAAAGGCTGCAGGCACAGAGTAGTTAAGCCATAGAATTCTTCCAGTTACCAGAAGTCTGAGGATCTTGTATTGCCATAATAAAATTCCTTTTACCTATTTCTAGCACCTAGCAATCATATTGATCTTCCTGCTTTGCTCATTGATCATAATAAATTTCAATGACCAACAAATTATGACGTACAGCATATTTCCGTTCATCTTCCATGCCAAAGCACATTTTGAGTTTTGGGAAGGAACGATGTGGTTCCTTTTATTACTTTGTTTAATTATAACTTCTGAGTCTCTTCCATCAGTTTCTATTTCTACTATCATAAAATAGAAACAATATACAAACACTAAACTATTTTCTTCATTATTTTGCTTACATCATTGCTACTGAGCATTAAATCTGACATGGAAAACTGCTTAATTCTTTACAATTAATGGAGTTGGAGCCATAAAGCAGAAGTTCTCCCAATTCTCCAACAGCATCACTGGCAACGCTTAATTTGTGCAAGATCTGCAAACTGGAAGTAACAGCTCTGTAGTTGAAGTATATTGACCAATGAAGACTAAAATTCATAAATACTTCATATCTCCCAACTGTAGCTCCAATACTGCAGCAGCTTTAGAATAAATTGTTATAAGAAATAATTTTGTGATCTGAATATAAGATAGTTTGTTTTTCCTAAACAATTATGCAAAGGACAAACATAGTATTAGGTGATACATTTCCTGTAGCTGTTAATGTCAGGCTTCTTGATATTGGAGCAAAATGAACCTTTGCTTTCAAAAAGATGAGGAGCTGGCTACAGACTGGGAAGGAGAGAAAGAACTGACTGTCAGGGACAGACTCATCCTTAAGGCAAGGGAGGCAGTATGAAAGACAGTCTGAATGGGCAATGTCCTCACGTACCTATAGCCCCGGAAAAGAGTGAGCAGAGCAGGTCAGTAATGGTCACAAGGGTCAGTGAAGAGCCCAGTGATCTCCAGAGAAGTTCATAGTGATGATGACAAGAAAATCTGAGATACAGTCAATGAGTTAAATCATGGTCAGGATCAGTGAGGTCCATGAGCAGTGTAGCTTAGGTGAGGACCAAGGATAAGGGTCTGACCTGACACACAGCTCACAGTTGAGATTCTAGTTGCTTCCAGAAAAAGCTACCCTTCTCTCTGGGACATTATCCTTGCTCCAATTATTTTTAAAAGCAAAATAAACACAGGAAGGGCTCAGGTGTGAACATGGTCGCAGTTGCCCCTGAGTATGATTTTGGCTGAGGCCAAGCAGCAGTAGTGTGCCCCTCAGTGCTTACAAAGAGGTTAGGGGTCAGTTTAAGGCCACAGATGCCAGTGACCATTCCTCACAACTGATAATTTCGAGTGTTTACTCATTTGGGGTGGAGGAAAAAGAACAGAATTTAGTTCTATAGGTGCAAGTTAAGTTGTGCCTGTCAGACTCAGGGCCAGAACACAGGTCCTGGCCTTGTTTTCCCCTCTAGCGTACATAAATATCTGTGATTTTTTTCTACTTTTTTTTAAAGTATCAAGAAGGGACATTTCAAGCTGCAATATGAGTGTTTGGACAGCAGCCTTATGGGCAATATTTTGGGGTTGTTGGGTTTTGCAGTCCCAGGAATCTCAATCTGAAGGCAATGCCTACGCAGCCCACCTGCATATATCAGCCCACCTTCCGGCTTGCTCTTCAACAGGAGTCAAACTGATTCTGTGCACTTCAAATAGGAATACAATGCTATGAGATGTTAATGATATGAAGTCACCAGAGCCCTTCTTGCAGGTATTTTCAAGCTAATGTTATAAAACACAAATAGATTTTAATGAGCACATGAAGTATGGGGAATGGTTTTCTCTAGATAACTGCTGAAGATTACTAATCTACACTAATTAAAAATTTCTTTACATTAAAACTTTGGTGCTTATAATTGCTACATTGCAAGATGGAAATGTTTTCCAATAGAAAAAAAAAAAAAAAACCAAAAAAACCCAAACATACACACACACACAAAAAACCCAACAAAAAACCCAAACCCCAACAGCCCCAAAAAACCCCAACAACCCCCCAAAAATCTGGAGAGTAAAACCAGAATATTTACTATCTAGTAAAGAACATGGGATACTTAAATGAGGTAAATTTAGGCTTAGTTAAGAGAGGACATACTTTTCAAGGATATTGCAAATCCATGGCACAATAATCACTGGGATACATGGTACCTTAGATGCTGTAAGAACAAAAACATAGAGCAAGTGAGCATGCAATATACAATATCTACAGTATAAGCAAAACATACAGAATTTGGAAAAATGGAAAAATGGAAAAAGAAAATCCTGGAAACTGAACAGTATTATATTCATCTACATACACAGTTTGAAGTATTTTGTAATAAATGTATTTATGTACCTAGGACAAACAACATAGGATTTTTCATTAAATTAATTGCCAACCAGTTTTCAAAATTTAAATAGCTTTACACCTCTTTGGTATTTTCTAGTAAATATCTCTTCAAAACCTCATATGATCTGATGAAATTAAACCTACTATTTCATTCCTATTCTTCATTCCTACACAAAAAGTTGTACTGGACCATCACAGTCCGGTAAATTTCCAACAATCTGTACTTGAAGAAGCCATAGAAGAACAGTATAGGCGTATTTTCCCTTCCCTTGCACTCACTCCACATAACTATGCAGCAGTAGTTTATGGACTGCAGTTATTGGTGGATGGAGCCCCTATACCAGCTTCAGAGGTGGCTCTTGAAATACCATTCACACCATAGGGAAAAGGAACAGTGTAATTTTGCCTATTTCATCATAACATTAACTCTTTTTTTTTTTTTATTAAGTAATTAAAAAAAATAAAAACCCAAAGCATTACTGACAGCAACAAAACCTTAGATTCACTAAAACACATCTATTACAGAACACTGCTGTGCACACGTTCATATTTTGCTACATGCGTAATTATTCAAGTTTTCCTTACAGGAACAGATGGTTTAAACACAATTAATAAGAAGCCTTGAAGTATTTGCATACTTATTAAATAACTTCAGTTCTTCTTCAGGCAATATAAAAGATCACCAAAATCGGATGCATGTTTCTCTCCATTTAAAGTGTTGAAAACAAAATGCCTATTGCAACAACAGGAAAAAGCAATTCCCAAACAGACTGTACACCAATACCCATCTGCGTTTCAATAACAAGTTACGTATTTTGTGTAACTTCTGTACTGTGGATTTTGTTACATAGCAACAGTAGACAAAACCCAAACCCTCTTGGTCTTTCATTTAGATTATTGCCAGAAAAGAAGTTGTGTGATAGATAAATTGAGACTGAAATGTAAATGCAAAGATGTGAGGTTGGTTGTATGTTTATGTCATCTAGGACTTCAGTTCTGCAGCATCTAGGATTTTAGTTCTATCTAGCTCTGCAGCAAAATTGCTGTGAGAGCTTGAGCATCTAACTTGGAGAATAATTCTATGAAGAGCACTGGAGTCATTATCAGAGCAATCTTTACGGAGAACAGAGTGCAAAGTGTGTCAAATGTTATGCTGTTCTGAAAATTAGGGCAACATGCACCAAAATGGAAGGCCACCATGCTCAAAAGGCCTCCTGGTTCATCAGCTCTAATCATCTGCTGATGAAGGCAATCTACAAGAGAATCAATAAATTGCTACAGTTCCCCGGAATCAAATGAAGATTCTGACACCTTTCTGCTAGAAGGCTGTTCCAAATTTTCACAACATTCACAGTTTCAGGAGAATCCCAGGTTTGTTCTAATTTCCCTCTTAAATTAATTTATGTCCTTGTGCAAACAGTAATTTAACTCAAATACATCTTGCCCCTTCCCCCCACTGGTGATTAATCATACCTTTTCCACTCCATTTTGTGAGACTAAGCAAGTGAGCCTTCTTTCCAGCCTCTCCTCAAATAATAGTTTCCAAACACTTCACAATCTTTCTTTCCACTTTTTCTTTATAAATATATCTTCCTCAAGTCTTAGCATCAAGGCTCAGAGGCCTTATGAAACAAGGATTTCTCTACCTGCTTTGCTCAAAATGTGCTCAGATAGCATTTGCTCTTTTCATGACCACATATATGCACACATTTTATTTCCTCTCTTATATAGATAACTTCCAGTCCTTAATTCATGACCACATTCCCCATGCTATTAATACTCTTTCCTAATAATGCTATTACTCTCAGTTCTCATGGTCATTCAGTTTTCCTACCAGATAATATTCTGATCCTTTCTGTTAAGGTTATTTTGTGACCTTAGTCATTTTTACTAGCATGTGTCTACTTCTGCCCATTTTATTTATGGTAATATTAAACAAAATGGTCTGAAGATGGATCTGCAAGAAATTTCTATGTAATGACTTCCTTCCAACCCAACAGTTTCCTTTTCAGCTTCACCCAGCATAGCATTTTTTTATCCAGATCTTTACCCACATAATAGTATTTGTATTAATCCTCAGCTTCTGCTTTTGAACTAATAACCTCTCACAAGGCACTATATTAAAAGACTGCATTGTATTCTAGATAGATGAGATGTGCTGCAGTTCACTTGTCTGGAAAATCAGTTATCTTCTCTTTGGAAAGTATCACTAACCTCACACATTCTGCATTTGGTAAAACCACGGTGTATCTTACCGCATTTTTATTTATTTCCACATCTCAGGGTCTTCCTCACTCCTGTAACTGTTCCAAAATATTGTATATTATTAAGGTTATATTAACAGGACTGTAGCTGCTAAATCAGGTTTTTTGTTTTCTTAACTTACACAGATAAACCTGCTCTATGTCTGACTTTCCAGTCATTCTGACTTCAAGAGATACTAAAACAGGTGTTCTTGACAGAAAATAAGCAATTTTACATGGAAAAACTTCTTCAATGGTCTAGCCTCAAGACCACTCAGTCCTAGATACAGATGTCTGACTCTAAATCAGTTATGTAAAATAGAAATATTCTTATGAAAATCTGACTTTGATTATCGATAGTGAATAATGTACTCATCTCCATAATGTGTATAATTCCTCTGCAACAGATTTCATTTATCTATAAACAAGGAAAAAGATAATAAGTCATTTCATGTCTGAATATATCTCTCAAGTTTCCAAATCCCCATGTATAAAGAATCTTAGAAATATTTCTCAAATGGCTTCAAAATTATTTGAGGTTTGAAGTAAATACCACACAAAAATTGAATGAAATCAGTGTATTATTGAAATAAAAACATAAAAAAAAAAACCCAAACAGAATGAAAACAACAAGAGGATACGTGGTTACAGTGTTGAATACAGGAAGAAATATGACATCGAAATACTTAAGCAACTTTAAAAATGGCAATGACTAAAAGTCAAAATTAATTAATTTAAATTAGAAACAAGATGCATATTTTTAACAATGAAAGTGGTTAAGGAATGGCACAAAGCCTGAAGAGATGCAATGACTTTTCTATCTTAGTGTCATCAGATCAGAAGTCTCTCGGTATGGTAGAGCACAGCAGCTCTGGCTCTAGCAGCATACTAAAAGGATTATACAGCTTTGGCCTCTGATTATGTTTTCATACTGCTAGTGCCAGGGCTGGTGAGCTCTGTCACACATTTGGAGAGTCAGCAATGAGAGCTGTAGTGATCAGCACTCTGCAAAAAATGCTGTAGACCTTTCTAAAGAAAATCATTCAAGAAAATCAAGGAGGAGGGAATTTCAGTCTAGGTAGCATAAGAGCATTTCTCCCTAATTAACTATTTAGGAGATTACCCTAGGAATCTGATTTTGAGGGCTTAAGAGTCCAGAAGTGTTGATTAGTCTTTAAGAATCACCTTTAAAAAGCACAAGAGTAAGCGATTCCAATGTGTTTTAAGTCAAGCAAGCAGGGCAGAAGACCAGTTTGGCTGAACAGGGAAGTCACAGAATCACAGAATGGTCTGGGTTGGAAGGGACCTCAAGGATCATAGAGTTCCAACTGCCCTGCCACAGACACGGCCACCAACCTCCAGGCCTGGATCTACACAAGGTTGCCCGGGGCCCCATCCAAGCTGGCCTTGAACACTTCCAGGGACGGGGCATCCACTACTTCTCTGGGCAGCCTGTTCCAGCACCTTACCACTCTCTGTAAAAACCGTCCCCCTACTATCTAATTTAAACCTTCCCTCCTTTAGCTTTAAGCCATTCCCCTGTGTCCTGCCATTATCTACCCTTTTAAAGTCCTTGTGGAACTCAAGAAGAAAAAGAAATAGTATGATGTCTGGAAGCAAGGTCAGGATTCACAGGAAGAATACAGATCTGTGGTTCAATTATGCAGGGAGAAGACACGAAATGCCAAAGTTCAATTAGAGTGGCAACTTGGACAGTGTTTTTTTCAGATAAGAATGTCTTTTTAAAGTATGTTAATAGCAAGAGACTTTTAAAGAAAACATTGAACCAATACTTATTGAAAAAGGTCTTCTGACTAATTGGGATGAAATAAAAATGGAGGCATTCATTTTTTGTCTCAATCTTAAAAAGTACTGATAGATCTTGGACTGTCTGGACCCCTGAGTCAGAAGACAAATGTGGGAATAGTGACGTTCTGTTTGTGGACACTAAAGTTGTAAAGGACCAACTCTGAATGTTGAACTCATGTCCAAGGGGCCAGGTGGATCTCATCCCAGAGCTCTGAAGAAGCTAGCAGATATTATGGCAGCCTTTCTCTCTACCATCCACTAAAGCTCTTGGGAGTCTGAGGATGTCCCAGCTGACTGGAAACTAGCCAATGTTATTTTAACTTACAAAAAGGGCATGAGAGAACTACATGTCTACTCTGGGGAACTACAGACCTGTTAGTCTGATGTCAGTTCCTGGAAAAATTGTTGAGATTACACTACATACTGCTGAAAGGCATTTAAAGAGCAATGCAATAATCAGACACAGTGAACATGGGTTCAGAAAAAGGAAGTCCTGTTTAACTAATTTTATATCATTCTATAATAGCATCACGCACCTTGTGGACAATGAGAGAAGGTAGTGGATGTACTTTTTCCAGATTTTAGTGGGTTTTTTTGATACTGGACAAGTTGTCCAACCGTGGGATGAGCAGGTTTATGGTGAAGAAATAGGTGAAGAACCGGCTGATGGGGCAGGGTTCAAAGGGTTGTAGTGAATACGGCTATATCTAGCTGGCAACCAGTCACCAGCAGTGTTCCTCAGGGCTCAATTCTAGGGCCAGTTCTGTTCAACATATTTATCAACAATCTGGATACAGGATTTGAATGCACCATTAGCAAGTTTGTTTGATACCAAACTGTAAGGTGCTGTTGAATCTCTTGAGGAACAAGACTAATGGCACAGGGATCTAGATAGACTGGAGCATCAAGCTATGATTAATGGGATGGAATTTAGCAAGTCAAAACGCCAGATTGTGCACCTAGAACAGAGCAATGCCAGGCACAAGTATAAATTGTGAGAGCAGTGGCTGGAGAGCAGCCCTGCAGAAAGGGATCTGGGGGTGCTAGTATACAGCAGATAATACAAGTCAGCAGAATGTCCTGGCAGCCAAGAGGACAAACCACATTCTGGTGTGCATCAAACACAGCATAACCAGCCGGACGAAAGAGGAGCTTATCCCGCTGCATTCAGCGTGTAGCCTCATATTGAGTACTGTGTGCAGTTCTGGGCCCCACAATATAAGAAGGATGTGAAGGTCCTTGAATGAATCCAGAGGAGGGCAGCAAAGCTGGTGGAAGTGCTGCAAGGCATGTCCTATGAAGAACAGCTAAAGACTTTTGGTTTGTCTACTTCAGAGAGAAGCAGTGTGAGGGGCGACATCATTGCTCTCAACAGCTTCCTGAGGAGGGGAAGTGGAGAGGACAGTGCTGAAGAAATACAAATTTGAGTGGTGGACTGTCCAGTGGATAAGGAATTGGCTGGATGGTTGCATTCAGAGGGTAGTGGTCAATGGCTTGACGTCCAGATGGAGAGAAGGTCCCAGTATGGATCCTCAAGGATCCAGTGTTGTTTAATATCTTCACCAATGACATAGACAGAGGGATTGAGTGCAGCCTCAGTAAGTTTGCAGATGACACCAAGCTGAGTGGTGCAGTTACATGCCAGAGAGATGCGATGTCATCTAGAGGGACCTGGACTAACCAGATGGGCCCATGCAAACCTCATGAAATTCAACAAGGATGAGTGCAAGGTTCTGCACATGGGTCAGGACAGTCCTTGTTATCAATACAGTCTGGGGGATGATGTGATAGAGAGCAGTCCTTTGGAAAAAGACTTGGGTATAATGATGGACGAAAAGCTGAACACAAACCAACAGTGTGCACTTGCAGTCCAGAAGGCCAATCATATCCTGGGTTGCACCAAAAGAAGTATAGCCAGCAGACTGAGAGAAGTGATTCTCCCCCTCTGCTCTCATGAGACCCCACCTGGAATAATGGGTTCAGTTCTGGAGCCCTCAGCATAAGAAAGACATGGACCTCTTGGGCCAAGTCCAGAGAAGGGGCACAAGGATGATCGGAGGGCTGGAGCACCTCTTCTGCAAAGACAGACTGGGAGAATTGGGGCTTTTCACCCTAGAGAAGGGAAAGCTCCAGAGAGACCTTATAACACCCTTGCAGTACCTGAAGGGGCCTACAGGAAAGCTGGGGAAAGACTGTTTGTAAGGGCGTGTAGTGACAGGACAAGGGGCAGTGGTTTTAAACTAGAGCAGGGTAGCTCTAGATTAAACATTAGTCTTCACTATGAGGGTGGTGAGACAGTGGAAGAGGTTGCCCAGAGAAGTGGTGGATTCCCCATCCCTGGAGATATTCAAGGTCAGGCTTGATGAAGCTCTGAGCAACCTGATCTACTTAAAGGTGTCCCTGTTTACTGCCAGGGGCTTGGACTGTATGGCCTTTAAAGATCCCTTCCAACATAACACATTCTATGATTCTATGATCACTTTAGTATCCAGGGACAGGATGCATGGGAATGGCTCAAAGCTGCATCAGGGGAAGTTCAGACTGCACATTAGGAAGCATTTCTATACCAAGAGGGTGGTCAAACACTGGAACGGGCTTCCTTGAGAAGTGGTCAATGTCTCAAGCCTGTCAGTGTTTAAGAGGCATTTGGTCAATGTGCTTAGCCCTGAAGTGGTCAGGCAGTTGGACTAGAAGATCTTCGTAGGTCCCTTCCAACTGTAATAGTATATTCTATTCTAAACTTCTCTACATAACTTCTGAAAACTTATTGCAAAACAGTACTTGTCTTTAAATATATATATATATGAACACACTTATTAAATACGTAAAAAACTGAAAGATCAGAGATTGACAGCAGTGATGGAAGAAAACAAAATGCATTCTCAGCTAAGTATTTCAGAAACAAAAGAATCTAGTAAAGTACAGGTATTTCAGAAACAGCATTATAAAAAATTAAATGTGCTCGTAATAAAGCATCAGAGAGAATTGAGGAAAAAATTCATATCTTTATGAAAAACAGGTCCTTCATGTATTAGAAAATAGTTAGTTTATAAAAAATCTTTAAAAATCATATTGTATATTGGCAATGCCTATCAAGAAGAGTGACACTTCAGAGCATTATGTTATTAATAGGTATTCGAGAGCACAGAAATGTGATGGAAAAGGAACCTCTTCTATGGGTGCATTTCAGCCCATATGACTACCTGTGTGCAGAAAAGATGCCATACCTTTTTCATTTCATAAGAACATGAAAGATTACCTGTCATAACTTTAACCTCTTTTTAACATAATAAAACTACTGTCACCTTTTATTGTGGTGGCATGCCTGTGTGGAAAGGAATGCTAACTTCAGGTTACACCTATAGTACAAAATTAAACAGTGCTGGAGAACCATCCCAATCACTGTAATTTGATTTTCTTTGCTGTTAAACAGCTGCTACCAGACTTTTGGTCCGTGCTGACATACACTCACCCAAAATTCTTGGACACAATTTGATTGTGTGGACCAGGGACTACTTCCAGCAAGGGGCCATTCTGCTTCAGACAGCAGAGATTCTGACTGTGTTGACTGGTTCTTCCATGCTAGTTTGTGCCAGTATCTTTTCCTCGGTGTTAAAGGGACACCTTCATTTCACTGCAGACAACTAAAGTTTGCTTAATTGCGTCTAATTCCTATTGTGCAAAAAGATAATAAACAGTATTGAGCCAGTCTCAGATATAAACATCTTTAAAACACAAAGGCAATTTGGAGTAACATTTGAACTGAACAGAACTAGCTGTTGTTTAAAGTAAGACACAAGATAAATATATAGACACAAGTAACAGAGAACTCAAAAGACAGACTTAATGAGAAATTGCTACATTTTAATGTAAATGAATCTAATAATTATAAGTGAATTTTCTGTACTACTGCAAGAAATACTGATGAGGGTGCAAGACCTAAGAAATGCAAGAGAGGTGTACATTTATGTGACATAGCATAGTAATAAAAGATTTTCAAACTATTAATTGCATTTTACTTATGCTTAATGGGATGTTAAATACCTGATGCGCTTAATACCTGAATCGACATATTGAACACTCAAAGGGGTGTACTGAAAGCAGTAACAGATTTAGTGACAATTTTGATCACAGAATCACAGAATCGTAGGGGTTGGAAGGGACCTCAAGAGATCATAGGGTCCACCCCCCCTGCCAAAGCAGCTCCCTAGCTCATATTACACAGATAGGCGTCCAGACGAGTCTTGAATATCTCCAGTGAAGGAGACTCCACCACCTCCCTGGGCAGCCTATTCCAGTGCTCTGTCACCCCCACTGTGAAAAAGTTCTTCCGCATGTTGGTGCAGTTTAGGTTCCATGATGTTTTGGTTTAGGTTCCATCTGTTTATTTTCTTCCTTGTGTGATGGCTCTTTTAGCTACTTTAAAAATACACTGAAGTTACGTACTTTTTTAAACACACTCAGATGTTCTAATTAGATGCTAATCAATTTAGCTATATACAAAAATATCCCCACTATTAAAGCTGCACTCTATCAGTGGCAGCATTTTCATTTTTTCCCCCCATTGTTTATTCTACCATTCACCGCAGTTTTCATTCAGTGCACAGAGGCTTTCTAATAATGGAGTTCAGTGTTTGAGATGGGAAAGACAATACACTGTTGCTAAGATGATGCTCAAAAGTGATAAAATCCCATTCGATCATACAGCCAGCAGAACACAGCCATCTCCCCAGTTTTACTCCTGCCCAGCTCAGCTGGGAGCCCCTTTCTGGACAGGGCTGCTGGCATAATGCACAGCATGGTGGGTGACAAGTGCTAGAGCTGGGGCCCTTCCTGGCAGGGCTTTACCAGCTGCTCCATCTCTCTAATTCAAGTAAGCTTGATATTGAAGGTCTCTAGGTCATCCACAGTATAGTAAACAGTGTTTAAGTCACAAATTTGAGCCTTATTTTACAGTCATTCATAGCGTTTAGTCATTATCAGGCTTCCTCACATACATACAGCACATGCCATGCTGCGCACTCAGGAATAGCTTGTGAAACAGCAGGGACAAAGGGCTCATCAGGGGAATGTACACAAGTGGCAGAATAGATTAATTCACCCTGTTCTAGGGCAGAAAAGACTTTAACCACAATGCTTGATCTTAGGGGCAGGGAACAATCCCTGCCATGCTCTACCCACTAGCTCACAAGTAGTCCTACTGCTTATAGCAGTAGTAGTTCAACAATAGAGAAGAAGTAGCCTCACTGCAGAAAGGACAGGTTTTCTGCCTGCTTCATTTGTGGCTGATACATAAAGTTCCATTCACCAGTTTGCTGCTGTCCTTCTTGGTGCCAAAGTCTCTGACTGCCAATCTAAGCATAATCCCTACTCACAGGGATTTGATGGCAATGTATGAAGGGAAGTAACCAGATGGCCAATAAAGTATAAATTTATATATAGATGTAATATAACAGGACACAACAGGTGTTTCCATTGTTTCAGACCACTCTTCTAACATAGTGCTACACTGGATGATCTAGTTGGATGCAGCATTACCACAATCATCATTCTTCACCAAGTGTATCTGAAATAAAGCTCTTGCTAGAGATCGATGCATCCCTCTAAATAAAATTAATAAGCTAATGGAAGAATAATACAAAGAGCGGACCATCCAAAACTGCATAGGAGAGCATGCCACAAATAGTCACACATGCCAACTCACCTTTGTTTAAAATCTCTACTGAAAGGAAGAGAGAGAAAGGGAGAGAGCAAATTGACCACTAGGTTTCCACCTCTCCCACTGCAGAAGACAGCATCAGGCTAGGGATGAGTTCTGATGTGGCTGATGAACAGGAGCGTTCAATACCAATGTAAAATTTAAAATTTATTATGTTTACTAGATCTGGGAAATATATGTATATTTATTAAAGTGTTACAGTGTCAGCTTCTGTCCTCTGCAGCTGTTTTTCAACTCTGGAATTTAGTAACTTCACTGTAGCTTGTTTAACTGCAAAAATTCAAAGAAAAGAGGTGATTAACAGTGAAAGCCATGTGGACACTGCCACTTCGCTGGACAGCAAAGTGGACCATTCTCATCCCTGAGTCCAGTAACAAAAGGATCAAGAAATAACAACCAAAAAACCACCCCCAAACCTATAAAGAGGGTCTCTGGAAGAGAAGTTTTCATACAGCTTCAGCAATAACTGGAGATGAGTCTTTGACAGAGATGCAAATTATAATGAGCAGGCTATCTTTCCCAGGCCAAGGATGCAGCTGACAGTGCTGACTCAAATTAAGAAAATCTTGTGGGGAGGTAAAAAAAAAAGAAGAAAAAAAGAAAAAAGAGACTTTCATAAAGATAAGCCCCATGTGAGTTGCTCTTGTTTTCTTTTATCCCTTTGCTCCCTGTTACAGAATTTCTTGGATGAATAAATAATATTTTGTTTTGGACGTTTTAGCTTGGAATCACTTTAATTAATCACTGTTGTAGTCTTCTAGAAGAAAAGGACTAGCAAGTGCGTAAGGCACCTAGGCCTAGAGGTATAACAGATGGGAAGGGCTTCAAGAGCAAAGCTACACATACTTAGGCAGACAAACATGATGTCACTTTGTTTGTACACGGGGCAGATACATACTCTTGCTGTCCATGCTCTGATCTCTGTGGCTGCTCTCGTGAAGGCCTGAGCCCCAGCTGTTTTCTCAGGCACATTTCTTCAGCCATGCCATTGCAAAAACCCAGCATGTCTGCCATGGCATCATAGTGCAAAGCATGGGCAAACAAGCTGGTATCTGCTTGCAGAACAGCACACTGATGTAGGTCAGTAGCAACCAGGCCACATGCCTTAGCTCAGAGGGGCAAGAAGATAGCAAAATGTGCCCCAAAATAGGTGAGTTTAGAAGCAATCAAGAGGAGTTTGAAGTGTTGCTGCTGGTTTTGCTATGACATGAGAGTTTCAAGTCACTGTAAAGAATGAGTTTACATGGTAAATATCCCAATAGACATTTTCAAAAGAGAATTTTAGATTATAATGTTCTCAATCAAAATCTGTAATGTTGATGTATGACAGTTTCCTCACAATAATTACTCACAAATACAAACAAAAAGACAAGACCATAAAGATCAACTACCTTTCAAGTCTACAGTGCTCATCAAATCAATTGTCTTTGTTCTGTGCTTAGTGTGATAGAACTCATTAAGAAATCTGCCTTTAGCTTGAGAAACCATTATTGAGACCACATCATCACTTCTTGGAAGGGGACGGTTCTGGCTTTTCATAGGTTCTGTAATTACCCAGAAATGCAGTATCTGTCATCAAGAAGCTATATGCAGTATATCCTTCTTACAGGTGTCCTACGGCAGTCAGCAGTTCGTTGGGCTACCGATAATGTGCTAACTGGCAACACTCACAAATACAGTCATTCTATCCCACTCCTTCCTCTTCACACTTCATATATTTTACTCTTAGTCTGATTTCTGAGTGCAAGAACATTGTTCTTCCTGCAGCATTTCCAGAGCCCATGAAAATACCAGTTCTCTCTCTGCAGATGTGCATCATAAACACTGTGCTAAATATCTTCAAGTTCTAGCATAAGGTACAAATTAAATTTTTGTGAATACAAAGTAAATAAAAATTCACTGTCAGAACCAGGACCTGGGACCTTGATCTGGACTTCCTGATCCAATCAAAGAACAGGAGCATGAAGAATAGGATTCTGCAGCAAATTCATTCACTCCATAGAAAAAGTTAGTTCCTTTGAAAGATGTAGGGGAAAGAGGGAGCAAAGAAAAGGATAAATTGAGAGTTTTGTTTCCCAAAATGCTAAGATTCCTTGAGACCTATAGAATGTTTATAAAATAGTGTGGGGTATAAGGAGAGAGTTTTACTTAAGAACCTGCTTTTTATCTTTTGAATAAAACTCCATATTTAATGTTTTCCATCTGTATTTCTGCCAGGCCTGAACACAGGAAGATGGTTTGTTCAAAGATGGGCCACAACACACGTGATTAAAGATACTCACGAAGCAAGAAAAACATTTTTTTCATAAGATGGAGTCTTAGACTAGGACTTCACAATTTTCCAGTTATGCCACTGGGAAATACTGAATTTTAAAAATATTACTGCTCCTAGCCTTTATAACAATTAGTAATATGGTATGAATAGTGGATAGCCATTATAAGAACTCACCACTGATCCTGTATTTGAGTAAGAAAAGCAACAAATTTGTTGAGACATATGGTCTCAATGTTGAGTTCATTTCCTAGTAATAGATCACAAGCAATTTACACCAGACACTATCAAAACACAGAACACAATTCTGTTCCAAAACACTTGCAATTTAAACATAAAAATAAATCATAACAGACAGACTAGTAGTGACAGTGATTCAGAAGAAGGGTCAGAAAGCTCCACAGATGGTAGAAGTCATTTGGTCCCAAAGTAATCTTCTTTTAAGTGCAGGAACCTATGATCTCTATGTGAGTGCTAGTTATCATCACTTAGAACGTTGGATATTTTGTTTCATCACTGTTTACAACACATCATATTCCATAGCGTGAGATGCTTCCAAATCAAAACTCCTCTCCTTCAAAAAAGCATTGTTTGAAGAGCCCCAATATTTGCATCAGGAGCTTGTTCTGAAAAGGGTAGTGTAATCAAGAGGACCATAAGGTTTTCCTCCTGGAACTGAAATACAGTGTGGAAAAGTTTCAATGTAGTCACCTGCAGACAGTGCTGCCAAAAATTATCTATCAATTAAGGCTGAGAAAGAGAGAAGAGGGTTAGAAATTACATTGATAAGACTTAACTCTCAAAAGAAGTCATTCTTGGGAGATAACTGCTACTTTCATTATATATACTGTAACGTCAGAAAGTATGTTAACTCTCGTTATAATATTGGTTTAATAAACCAATTCATTCTAATATAAAAATACAATGTATCAATCACATCCTTTGCAATATTTCACTGATCTGTTAGGAGATAAATGGTCCTTCCAGGATCATTTTGATTTAGACTATCTACAGCCATTCATCTGCTTTTTTTTCTTCAAGGCCATGAGACAATAAACAGATATCTTTAGATAGGTTTTACTTACTTGTCACATGCATGTCTTTGAAAGTATGTTGACAGAAAGAACCAACTTAAATTTCAGGAGTTTTTTAAATAATGCATAAGAATTCAAGCTACATGTGCTTAAAGTAAGAGAATCTGGATCTTTTCTGAATCACTGAAGCAGTCTGCTACTAAATAAAACGGCCCAGGACTCATTTCCTGATCCTTAGGTAAAGGTCACACCATGTTACTTTCTCCTTTCCCTCTTCACTTACAGAGATGGAGGTGCATCCTGAACCAGAGCTTTGTCAGCAGCATGCCAATAGATGAACTGTATCTAAATCATGTACCAGTTCTCAGATTTGTGCCCTAGCCTTGTTTATTTCTCTTGTCCAGATATGCCATATAAAAGTATTACCTTGCTCAGTGGACAAAAGCAAACAAACAAACAAAAAAAAAAAACCTCAAACAAAACACAGACATAAAAAAAAAAATCCAACCCAAACCAACACAGGTTACAAAAGTTTTTGACTTTTTTAGCCAAAGAAGTAACTAGTGTTCCTAGGGAAGGCAACCGATGTCATCTACCTGGACTTGTGCAAGGCCTTTGACACAGTCCCCCACCACATCCTTATCTCTAAATTGGAGAGATGTGGATTTGATGGGTGGACCATCCAGTGGATAAGAAACTGGTTAACAGACCGAAGCCAAAGCGTGGTGGTCAATGGGTCTATGTCCAGGTGGAGGCCGGTGACAAGCGGTGTCCCCCAGGGGTCTGTCTTGGGACCGGTGCTCTTTAACATCTTTATCAATGACATCGATGATGGAATTGAGTGCACCCTCAGCAAGTTTGCAGATGACACCAAGCTGAGTGGTGTGGTTGACACCCTAGAAGGAAAGGAAGCCATCCAGAGGGATCTTGACAGGCTGGAAAGATGGGCCCGGGGGAACCTAATGAGGTTCAACACTGCCAAGT
>VZTU01018368.1:37191-106590 GCA_013400835.1 Zapornia atra
GATTTGATATTAGGGGGAAGTTTTTTACAGAAAGAGTGGTGAGGTGCTGGAACAGGCTGCCCAGAGAAGTAGTGGATGCCCCGTCCCTGGAAGTGTTCAAAGCCAGGTTGGATGGGGCCCTGGGCAACCTTGTGTAGATCCAGGCCTGGAGGTTGGTGGCCCTGCCTGTGGCAGTGGGGTTGGAGCTCTATGATCCATGGGGTCCCTTCCAACCCAGACCATTCTATGATTCTATGATTCTATGATTCCTACAGCCTATGCTGACCTCAACCAGTTGTTCTGGTTCTGGACAGGCCAGTGTTAACCTCCCCAAGCAGCCAGCCCAGATTAGCTGAGTTAACCCAGGTGTTTCCACACCACCTGACATCACTCACCCATAAAAATTTAAAAGAGGCTTGCTGGGGAGAGATATTCCTGTGTGCTTTCAGGACACCAGCACAATCAGGGCTCTTTGAAAACAAATGAGATATTAAAGGTCTGTCTCTGGCAGACCTTGTTTTGTATAGTATCTTTCCATTCTAACATTTTTCACACAACCTCACACTTAAAAACAAATAGTAGCAGAAAGAGAAAAATGAGCAATGAAGAGGTAATAAAAGCAACACAGCTAGTTTCTGATATGATCATGTCTCTTCAGCATCACAGTCAATTGGAATTTCACCAGACCTCCACTTTGAATTTAATAGCTGCCACTGGAAGATTCCAGGAATCAGAGAGGATGCAAAATGTTGCATCATCTCCCCCTTATGTCTCCACATAGTCTAAGATTGGGATTCAATCTGCTATCATTTTATGCTTTATTTGAAAAAAAAAAACAACCCGAAAACAAACAAACAAAAAAACCCCCACACAAATAATTGTAGTTGCTTCCCTGTCTTGGTCATCTTCTTGCTATTCTTGTATAACTTGGATGCCAAAACTCCATATTTCAGATAGAACCCAGACGTGGTAGCCTGGCACAAATTGCTACCCATGGGGCCATCAGTCATGTTAGCTTACATGAAAAGGCAAGCAGCATGGGGCCAAATTAAGTGTGGAGCTTCATGCACTGACTGCACATGTCTAATGTCACCACTGATTTACTTATATGTGGTGTCAATCTATACTGACAATATATGAGAAACAGGAAAACTTTCAGAGGCAGCGTAATTTGCAAGTTTGGTGGTACTCCATTTACTTAGACACAAATAAACAGCGATAGGATAAGCATGTGCATATTTCCTGTGCTGATTAGCTTCCTGGGGGCTTGATCCAATTTCAACTCAAGTCAGTGGGAATCTTTCCACTTTCTTCAACAGCAGTCGGCCCCGGTCCTCAATCAAAAGCATACGGCACTGAGCAGTGGAAGCTCTCCATAAGAAAAATATTAAAGGATTAGAGTCCACAAAGAATAAATGGGAATAAGATGTCCTGCAAGCATGCTGACAAGATAATCATGATGAGAAATGAGCAATTTGATAAAGTGAGAGCCATGTTTGGTAATTTGAAGACATAGGGATTCAAATTTACAAAGTAAAGCACATTACTTGTTGCATTGAAAAACTAATTATTCTGTTGGCAAATTTAATCCTTTAGGTTAGATGAACCTTGCTTGTTCCAGCTTAATAGTATCTTCACCTTATTGATCAGGTAATTTCAGAGGGATATGTATTCACATGGTGGTTTTAATAGTGAAATTGAGCTTGTCCAACTAGAAGGGAGGGGGGCATGCACTTTGGATCATGCTAAATTGGAACAATAGGGGATTTTCATCACTGAAACAGTGAACAATAACAACAATTGTGTCTGGAAGTGAATGATTGATTTTCATGTGCCTTTAGTTCCTAAATGTTACTTTGACAGGAAATAGTTCATGCTCAGAAAAGCACTGACGAAACCTCTTTTTGTTTACATTATTGTAAATATAATTCACAATACCAATACCATACATTTTTCATCAAACTGCTCTTCCAGAAAATCATCTGTCTCTATCCACAACAGATTAATCACTAATAATTGTTCACATGCACTGTCTTAAGATTTAAAAACCAAACAAAACAATCTTACCACCTACAGCAATAAATACCTCAGAAGGCAACTGAAACAGGGATGCAATGTAGTTCTATGGTATACTGAAAATTAGTTTAGAAGAGGTATGTACCTAAGCATATCTTTTATCAAGCAGAATAGAGGTCATGAAGTAATATAAATCTACCCATACCATACTACTCCATATAATATGGTATAGAGCAAGAACAAAAAGGTATTTGGAAGGCCATCTAGTGTCATTCCAGAAAAATACAAGATATTTCATTGCTTCAAATGCACGCACCTGTTCTCTCATAGACCAGCTAAAAAATTCACAAGTATTGACTTTTGTTTCAAAATAAACTGATCACCACCTCCAGAACATCACTGACATTTTGCAAGGAAATTGTATTCAATTTAGCTGTCACAAATATATGAGACTTTATATCAGAAAATGCTGGAAGACAATTTTACTAAAAGGAAAATACACACAGAAAGCAAAACAAGTGAAATTGCTGTCATTGTAAGATGCTGGAAACTAACATTAAAATGTCACAATGTAATGAAATATATCTTTGCAAAATGGGAAATCAGGAGGATGGTGTGATACCAAATCTGAGTGAGGAAAGACAAATTCATACAGCCACAGTGTAGCAACATAGTAATGGAAATATGTTAACTATAAATCTGTTCTGAGCCTGAAAGAATGTTCATTTTATAGCTATTAAAATGTGAAGGAATGAAGAAATAAATAAACAGAATGAAGAAATAAATAAACAGCGTCTATTATGCTCTTAATTTCTTTCCACTAAACATACATGCACAAATACCCTTACTTACTATAAGGCCAGAATGAACATCTCTGATTACCTTCTCTTACTTTCTAAAATAATACAGGCTGTAGAACCTCAGTGTGCTGAACATACATACAGTAATAATTACCTTCACACACATATTCAACATTGTTTTATCTGCACATGAAGACTTTCAAATCTGTGATAATTTAACTTCCTCTTTTTCAGATAAACCATTTTATCCTAGGAAGAAAATAAACTGAAAGAATCATCGCAAAGCAGTAATACTTGTGTTTCCTTTACGGCATATTGCTCACTTTTGCTGTAATAATATACACTGTTTACTTCAGAAATGCTAGGAGGCAAACAAATTACCTTAGTATTTATCTGAGATTGTACGCCAGGCTAACGGCTACAGCAGCCTTATATTTAAATTAAGGATTTAAAGTTTACAGCTCCAGGCCTATGATAGTATATAAAAATTCCTATTAAAATGTACAACTGTTTTCTGATTTCATTAATGAACTCACAGTTGGATTTGCAGGTTCTGTAAAACTTTTTTTCTTTTCTTGCGCATTCCATCATAGGTTAGTGCAAGGAAAAAAACACAAATACAGCTTCATTAGTCAGTGGCACAATTTATTGTGGTGTCATTTATTCCATTTAATTTTTTTTCCTGTTAAAAATTAGCAAATTCGCACAGCTTTAGCAGTGACATTGCTCAAGCATGAGAAAAAAAAAAATTGAAGAAGAAAAGGAGAGTTCTTTGATGCTGACAGCATGGTAAAGAGATTTTTCAACTAAACTGTACCTGTGGAGATCCTTTCCAGTCATACATTTGTTCCAGGACAGACACAGGTCAAAACAATGAACCCACATCTGAAACCATGCAATTTCCTTATCAGATTCAAAGCTAATTAAGTCACGGGTTTTGTGGTTTTTTTGTTCCAGACTGACAAGATGAAAATGAGATCACAAGAATTTGAGGTAAGATACCAAAAATCTCATCAAGCAGGTAATGGGTTTTGTAACAAATCCAAATTCTAGGCCTTATTTCAGCATGAATCAAACCTCTTATTCAGTATTTAGATCCTCATATTGCTGAACTCCTAAAATGATCTGCATTGCTTTTTGATGAAACTACATCCAAAGCGACAAAAAGACAAGGGAACTTGCTTCTGAAGCAGTCATGGTAATAAGTCCCCATCTCCTGCGCGTTCACAACACCACACCACAGAGGAATCCTCAGCGAGACTCCTCCTTTGCTTTCAATCACAAGTGCAGTGATGGGCTATCATTCACGCTTGTGCAATAGATACCCAGACCAACTACCAACAGATACAGCATCTACTTCCCATCTGCTGTTTGTCTTGGATAGACAGCTGGCATTACCAGAAAGGGTCCCACGGACATTAATAGCAGTAAACCAGAACCAGACTGCAACAATCAATTCTGCATAACTTGTATGAGTCTGGGCTAATACAAACTGGTTGCTCCAAGTGCTTTGCCTTGCTACAGAGGCCTACCTTGCCATCATTTGTCTGGAAACCCGCTTCCATATGTCAAAGTGTTCTCTGCCTGCTCAGTCCTCTCTGCCCTCTTCCATCAGATTCATCACTGTTACAACTCCATTCTCTGATACATATGAAAGTAGAGTCACCTAGAGTAGAGACAGAACACCAAAGTAGTTATTCTATCAAAGTACAAAGTGCTATCTCCCCATCCATTTTCTCTCGTCTTCCTCCCCATTTTTATCTGTATAATTCTCAGCACCGTTCTTCTTGCTCACTAAGTGCCTGTCACCTCGATGAGCTTTGGCTGTTTGCCACAATCAATGTAAAGTCCATTCCCAATGAACGATGACGTAGAGAGATAAAAATTTTGCTATATGAGAGTGACCTCAGGGGTTCAGGACAGAAGAGTCTCCAGTGCACTTGGCCAAAGCAGCCAAGGAACACACTCAGGACTGATCTCACATAAAGACATCTGTTTCTGTGCTATATAACCACTGTTACATGCCAAGGTACAGGTATATACCAAAATGCCATTTTCAGTAGCTTCCTTAGTGCTTCTGAGCAGGAGGGTCCTAGGTATCAGCCTAGCAAATGCAGCATTTAGCAGACCAGCTCAAATATGCTAGGAAGGAACACAATACTCAGGTAGCCACCATACCATACCAAACCCTGAGAGAGCAGGAACCGCTTAGAGGTCAACATCCGTCCCCAGAATATGACTGAGATTACTAATCTTATTGCTAGCTAGGTTGATCAGGAGACCTGAGAGTTACTAGGCTTTAGACTGCCTCCCCAGGAGACAAGGACCTTGGTTACATAAACAGGCAGTGTTTAATGAGACAGCAGTTCATGAAACATTCACATGCCTAGTGTATACTGGTGTCCTGGGTTCAGCTAGGATAGAGTTAATTTTCTTTCTAGCAGCTGGTGCAGTGCTGTGTTTGGGAGTTAGGATGAGAGCGGTGCTGATAACACACTAGTGTTTTAGGTGTTGCCAAGCTGTCAGGGACTTTTCAGCTTTTCATGCTGCCCTGCTAACGAGAAGGTGGGGGCACCCACAAAGCTGGGAGAGGACACAGCCAGGACAGGTGACCCAAACTGGCCAAAGGGCTATTCCATACCATGATGTCATGCTGGATATAAAGGGGGGGCTGGTGGGGGAGGAGCACACAGCAGGATGTGTGGTTTGAGGGCAGTCTGGCTTCAGGATGGATCTGAGCTGTACGGCCTGAGCTCTGTGGTTTGGTGAGCAACTGCATTGTGCATTGTGCATAACCAGTTTTATATAAGTCCTGTTATTCTTATTTCTCCCTCTCTTTGCAGTCCCAGTAAACTATCCTTATCCCAACTCATGGGGTTTGCTTTTCGTGTTTTGGGTGGGGCTTTTTTCCCCTCCCTTTCCCCTCTCCCACCAGAGTGCAGCTGCACTGTGCTCAGCTGCTGGCTAGGGTGAAGCCACAACAGGTTTCCTAGTCCTGCTTTTCCTTCACCTGCATCTGGCACACTAGCCTTTTCCTCTGTCCACAGGGGCAGACTAATGTTCCTGATTTTAATTCCAAGATCCCTTATTCTGCAGTGCTGCAACATAACAATATTTGTGCCATCAAACTGTGGAAAGGTCTGCCATTCCAGCCTTAATTCAGCCGTGCAGAAAGAATGATCCTGCCATATTGTGGTTAATAAACTCTGAAAATGGTGCCTTGCCTGGCAGAAAAATACAGGATATGTATCCTTATGTTCCTGAGCCACTGGAGTTTAGAAATCCTAGTATTGATTGACATGTCTCTGTCTTGTCTCATGCACAGCCAGCTCTACTTGGGCTTTTTTCCAGTGCCATCTCCAGAAAGGGATCAGGTCATTTAAATGGAATGGTGGAAATATCTGTTGTGGAAAGCAATAAGCAGGGATGCAAGGAACAGGCACAGCTATTCTGAGGTGATGTTTAGGACATGACCTTTCTAGACTGCTTTCTAAAGAGCTAATGAAGGTGAATCAGTTAACTGAATGATGGGTCAGATCTGAGCTATGCTGAAGGACAGAACGGGTAACATCTTCTGTGGGATTCTTTCTGTTCTGAGTCAAAAGTATGGTTTAAAAAGCACACTTAAATTCTGGCTTTATTTTAAAACCTACTTACAGGGTAATATCAGAAGAATCCTGTCTTCCCCCACAAAGTTTGGCTTGGGACTAATCATCTTGGGCCATGTTCCACACTGCCTGATTCTTTTCAGAGTATTTTAAGTTTCCATCATAAACACAAGTGCCTGGAGGGTTTTATGCATCACACTGGGAAAATGATGCTAAGCAGGAATTTCTCATCTAACCTCTTTGAGAAGAGCATGTAAGATGTCTTAGATTGCACTGAGTTTGCATGGAAGGTTTTGGTAGCATGGGGTGTGGGGCTGGTGGGCAGTGCCTACAGGGGTGGATTCTGTGAGAAGCTGATAGAAGCTTCCTGCAGGTCTAACACAGCTAATGCCAGCTGGCACCAAGATGGACCCATCGCTGGCCAAGGTTGAGCCCATCAGTGATGGTGGTAGTGCCAATGGGATAACACAGATAAGAAGTGGGGGAGGAATTGCAGCCAGAGAAAGGAGTGAGAAGATGTGAGAGAAAAAACTTTATAAACACTAAGGTCAGTGCAGAAGGATGGAGAGGATGAGGAGCTCCAAATGCCAGAGTAGAGATTTCGCTGCAGCCCATGGAGAAGACCATAATGAGGCAGGCTGTCCTGCAGCCCATGAATGTTGATGGGGAGACATATATCCACTTGCAGCAGCTGGATGCCTCTATTCTGGAACAGGTAGATGCCTGAAAGAGGTTGTGATCCCGTGGACGGGACCCATGATGGAGTAGTCTTTTCCTGAAGGTCTGCACTTTCTGGAAGGGACCCATGTTGGAGCAGTCAGTGAAGAACCGCAACCCACAGGAAGGACTCACATTAGAGAAATTCATGGAGGACTGTCTCCTGTGAGAAGGACCTTGTGCTGGAGCAGGGGCAGAGTGCAGAGTCCACCTCCTGAGTAGAAAAGAGCGACAGAGACAACATGTGATGAACTGATCACAATCCCCCTGTGCCACTCAGGGGGAAGAGGTAGAGAAATCAGGAGTGAAGTTGAGCCCAGGAAGAAGGGATGGCTGGGGGGAAGACAGCTTTAAGATTTGGTTTTATTTCTCATTACTCAATTCTGATTTGTTTGGTAATAAATTGAGTTTCCCAGATAAGTCTGTTTTGCCCACGACAGTAATCAATGAATTATCTCTCCCTGTCCTTAGTTGCCCCATTTTCTCTCCCCTACCCAGCTGAGGAGTGGGAGGGATATAATGGTTTTGGTGGGTACCTGGTCTCCAGCCATGGTCAACCCACCACATAGATATTCTGGCATACTTAGTGTGAATAATGTTTCTTGCATCTGATATGTGCTTCATCATCTTTTGGAGAAAGCCCTTGTCTCCAGAATTTCTGGTAGTATCTGATCCAACCATGTCTGAGCCATAAGTTGATCATGGAATCTGTCTTCTTCTGTATATAAAATCATACAACTTTTGAGCAGCACACAAGGTTATATAGTGTAAATGAACTTTGGAGATAGGCAAGGTCTCCAAAGGTAGATCTCCAAACATCTTGGGCAGATCATGGATGTATGTGTGGTAATCTGTAGGCTCAAAAGGGTGTATGCAGGCAGGAATCCAAGATTTGGACCACTGTTACCATTACCTTAGTGTTTCAAGAACCAAAACACCTGTGATGTTCTAAGCACCAGACACAGATCCAAGCTATGTAGCAGTCTAAATTCACAGTGCATAGTACATAATGCAGTATCATTATACACAGTAAAATCAAATGGATATATAATTAGTTTAACAGTATATGTGTCATAGATATACTCCATAACTATAGCCTACATTTCTTTCAAAGTTTCTCTGGGGATTTATTTCTAATGATAGCTAATAAGTAGAGGTTTGCAGATCTGTACATCAGTCTCTTCTACCACAGTAAATCATTGTTTAATGCAGGAGACAAGTGAATACATTGTTCAGGTCACAGATACACTCCACCATCATTTAAACACACTTTTGGACATTTATTGCTAACAGCAACCCATGCAACAGCAGCAGCTGTCCATGTAAATGAGGAGACATTTCAGTCTCTGATACCCACCCGTGCAAGACAGGCTTGTGGCAATATCTCCCAAGTTTCTTAGCAGCCCCTTCAAGTGCCCGTCCAGCACTGCAAACAACTGCATCACAGTGTCTTCCATGACACAAGGAGCAGCAGTGATCCCCGCTACTTCTCTCACTAGCACCAGGCCTCTTTGAAGCAAGCAAATAACTGAATCTAATTTCCGGCACAACTTCTGAAGTTGTGCCATCACTTTTTCTGAGCTATTTATATATCACAGTGTTCTTGAGTACTGATGCTTTGGTGTTCTGCACTTCCGTTTGATCATATTATAATGAAGTAGCTCCTGGTTTGACGTAACAGCTTTATCATGGCATTGTCAGAGAGTGTGGAAAAGGCAAGTTTCAAAGATTTTACTGGTCATGCATATCTCAATGTGCATATATACAGAGCAGGACAGGTATTGGATCAAAAGTTATATATGCATTACCTTTTATTAGGAATTCTCACATCATGACGTATTTAATTTCAGATTTCATGTTGAACAATGTCTTAGAAATAAAATTTTATTTTAAATATATATACAATATACATCTTTATATTAATAGAAAATACTTGGGTTTATATTATACTTATATTTGTGTATATTTTTAATATATATTACATATGAAAAGTCACATTTGTATCAAGCCAAACACTAATGTAGCCATATGCTTATATAAGAACTAAATCCTATTGCAAACATTTTCTTACTACATTTGGAAGCAGAAAGTTAAATATGCATTTAACTGCCCAGGTTAAAATTCAAGACTTGGAAGGAAGAAAACTTTATGTGCATCACTGAATGTTGTTTTTTTCTTATATTCAGGGGGTTTTATTAGCACTTATTTCTTATCTCTTTTTCCATTACTTCCCAGGATTAAAGTTGTTTAAATGCTACCGTTCACTGAAAATGAAAATAGGAGAGAAGATCAATTGCTTTGTGATTTATGGATATATGAACAAAAGGGGATCGAAACATTTTGCATCTTGGAGAATAATCAAAAACTTGATTTTAAGAAATTGCAGTATTAAAGTCCAATTTTGCTTCCACTTTGGACCAAAAAAATGTTTAAAATATCAACACTAGTTATGGAGTGGGTTACTGCAATATTTTAATGTAAACTTGATAGAACAGCCCAGGATTTTTTAATTATTATTATTATTTTATTTTTTATGGAAATAAACCATTTCAATATTCATGAATCAGTTTTTATTCAGTGTGTTAAACGGAATTGAAAAGTTCTGTTTCAGGCTGATTGAAGTGAACATTAAACTTTATTTGCTATAGTGAAGGGATGCTCCCTAGGACTGGTAATACAGGGTTTCATGTTTTTATTGTTCTTCCATCTGGGTTGTGCTCGCTGTGCAACCTGTTAAAAAAAACCCAGTGTTCTCACCCAGAAAAATAGAAAGCACTTTCTCCTCATTCCCTGACCTTTTTCTGAAACCCACTGAAAGAGTAATTTGTCTTTGAGTTTATTTTTAGGACCCTACTTTGGGACTTTCAGCTTCTACACCCTTTCTGAGGGACATATCTTAGGCAAGAGACCAGCAATAACGGCCATCCCTAGAAGAGCCTGAGTGGAAGAAAGCACCTTACAAGACATACAGCCTACATGGAGACAGGTGGATTTAGGTGGAGTGAAATGTCCTGAATGTCCTTTTCTCAGCCTCTCAAGGACACTGACTGGTTAGGAAATTTGTACAGGCTTTTTTAGGCATACTAAATTTGCCTGCTTTGCCAAAAAAAAAACGGAGAGAGAACACTCTGGATTACACATCCTGTAAAAATAGAAGGAAGCTCTTCTAATAAAAGGAAAAAAATTCAGGTTGTTTCTTAGTAGATTATTAATACTCGTTGCAGCTTCAGCTGGAGCAGGAAGCAAAGCATAATGGCTTCTTTAATGGGAAAGAAATAGAGATACTAATTATTATCAGGCAAATGATGCTTCGGATGAGATACATGACACAGAGGGAAAGAAAATAACCTAGTGAGCCAACAACGACTGTGCACAAGAAATTAAAGCAAATGTAGATAAAATTATATACCTCTCCCAGCATTTTTATTTCTAATAAAAATCAAATATTATTACAAAAAAATGGAAGTTTTCCTCCTTAAACTTCTCCTACAAGCACTATGTCAGTGATGCAAGTTCAACACATACGTGCAGAATTCACCAGCTCTTAAATTTTCTCTCAATGTTGTTACACTGAATAATAGTGCACATTACATTTTTTTCTAACTAAAGGGCATTGCACTGGAAATGAATCATCTATATTTAGGAAGAAATCCTAGTTGAATATAAAATCACAGAACAGATGATGCAGGAAGGCACCCCTGAGGATCACCTGGGATCACATCCCTGCTCAAAGAAGTGTCAAGGAGAGCAGGATTGTGTCCAATCAGATTCTGAATATCTCCAGGGATGGAGATTCCACAGTTTCCCTGGGCTGCAAGTTTCACAAACAGTGTGACAAACCTCACAGTAAAATAGTCTTTTCTCATATTAAGTAGAATTTTGTATATTTCAGTTTATTCCAACTGCCTCTTGTACTTCCACTGAGGATCACTTATAAGAGTCGGGCTCCATCTTCTTTAAATTCTCCCATCAGGCACGTATTGATAAGATCTCTCTGAGCCTTCTATTCTGCAGGCTGATCAGACCCAGGTCTTAGCTTCTCGTATGTGGGATGATCCATCCCCTTCATCACCTTTGCGGTCCTTCGCCAGACTGGATCCAGTCACCGCAAAGGTGATGAAGGTGATGAAGGGACTGGACTGTCTTGCACTGAAGGGGGGCAGTAGTGAAGACATCGCTCAGATCTCATCAGAGGGGAAGGATCACCTCCTTCACTCTGCTGGCAATGCTCCTAATGCAAACCAGGATGCTGCTTACCCTCCTTGCTGCCAGGACACGTTGCTGGCTCTTGTTGAACTTGTGGTCCAATGGGACAACCAGGGCCTTTTTTTGAAAGATGCTTTCCCATTGGTTGACACCCCCTCCCCCATTGCCTGTATTGGCACATGAGGTTATTCTTTCACAGGAGCAAGACTTGTCATTTCCCTCTGTTGAATTTCATTAGGTTCCTCTCTTACCTCTTCTTCAATCTCTTAAGGTCCTTTCGAATGGCATATGGTGTATCAACCACTCCTCCCCATTTTTTATTGGTTGCAGACTTACTGATGGTGTATTCTGTCCAATCGTCCTAGTCATTAATAAAGACTTCAAATATTGGCCCTAGTGACCAGCATCCAACTGGTCTTTGTGTCACTGATGACAGTCCTTGGAGCCCAGCAGTTCAGTTTTCAGCTTACCTTGCTTACCTCTAACACAGTCTACACTTCATCAATTTATCTATGAAGAATTTATGGAGAACAATGTATAAAGTCTTGTTGAAGTCAAGATAAATTATGTCCTCTCCTTACACCCTTATCCAGTGAACTGGTGATTTTGTCTTGGAAGGCTATCATCTTGGTCAGGCATGACTTCTCTCATCAGAGTAAGGCTGTGATGCCTGAAGTTCCCCAGATCCCTCAGGAATCTCCTCCAGTGGCACTAAGCATTTGTATCAAAGCCAACTGCTGTTGTCAGTTTTTAACCTTGTCCTTAAAAATATCTTGTATTTTAATGCTTTGGTTGAAACACCATGAAAATTAAAAAGCACTCATTAAAGAAGCCAATATGCTTTGGTTCCTACTCCATCTGAAGCTGGAATGAGTGTTAATAAGCTACTAAGATACAACCTGAGAAGAATGCAATCACATATTTAGCAGAATTAATTTTAAGAAAGCAGTGGTGTAGAGGCCAAAATAGGCAGTAAGTTGGTTAAGAGAGAGAGATTCAGATTTGCAGGTATGAGAAAACTCATCCTACAGTACTTAAGGAAGTAGCCAAATATCTCCATTCTCAGGAGTTTTTCTGAGGATCTTTTGGATATGACTGATCCCACTGGAGTAGAGAAAAAGACAAAAAAAGATTCAAAGAGAACATAGAGAATTACAAAACTATGTATGGCTTAAAGAATTCTGAATCAAGCCAGTTTGTAAACATCTGGGAAATGACATAATGAATTAAAATAGCTAACTATTAAGAACAGAGCATAGATTTTTTTAATGGAGTGGTTTGATTGGTGAATAAGGGGAAAAGAGTGGTTGTGACACATCTTGACTTTTGTGGAGTTTCTGGCACCTCAGATCATGACATTATCACAAGCAAGCTAAACAGTAAGATCTAGCTTTAATCATCCATGAAAGCATAAAACAGAAAATTCTTGCAACAGCCCACAGTCTATATGTGACGGCTACTGGAAGGTTCCCAGTACCTGGAGACCCCTACCAGACTCAAATGCTATTTTTCTGTAAGGTCTTTCTCCGTGCTCACCTTCCTCAAACTTTCATCTGTTCTTGGATCAGAGCCTGAAGCAATGGCACAGATCAACAGATCACCAGCCATGCCTCTTCAAAATGCAGCTCAATAGACGAGCAGTTGGAAGTATTTGTTCAAAGCAGTTGTTAGTAAGTGCACAGCTTGCTGCAGCTCTAGGAATTACCTTCAGGACATCTGGCTTCATGCCCAACCTCTCCACATAAACTTTCCTGAAAATAAGACACCACTTATGTATAAAACCGTATTGACTTGTCTGCAGAAAAAGATTTGCAGGTTGTTTGCTTTCTTGTAAAGTGAAAAAAGCAAGGTTGATGTGAGCTAACCAAAAGATATAAAGAAGCTAAGACCTGTCAATAAAAAGACAAAGCATTATTCAGCTGAAAGTCATTCCTTTGGGGATTAGCTCTAAAAGCAAGTTTTGGTTTTGACATCATGTTTTAAATAGTCGCTTGAACTTTTATTTTAAAAAATGTGAATTCATGAAAGAGAGGATCAGAGAGCATCTCACAGCAATTATTTCATCATCTGAAAAATCATCCAGTAGTTGTACGTGCATAAAGAGCAAAACTTCATGCCTGTGATGTTTACATTACTGGGGAGTCCACACTTAAATTGCCCAAGGGACTACAGGCTCAAGTTTTCTGACAGTTCCTGTGTTGGGGAAACAAGTTTACCCCTTGCAAAGTGAGCCAAACAGTGTTTCTGCAGTGGAGTCATTCTGGTCTGAATTCAGTGTTATCTCTGCCAAAGATTTTAATCCTAAACAGTGGTTCACGTTGCTTAACAGTAAGACAGTGAATGAAAGTCAATACAGTTCTACCTCATGGATTGTCTTTGATGAAATTAGGTTCCCCTACATATATTACTAAACCATAGCCCTAATTATTATAATCCTTTTAGGTATGATTGATTTCTATTTCACATGGTATCCCACCTTGCTTTGCCTTAGAGAAGTAGAAAGATCAAAGTTATTTGATTATCAAAATTTAGAAAAACTGGAAAGAGGCCTGATACCTGCCAACATGGATTTGAGTACATGTATATAACTGCAAAGATCATGCTGGATTTCAAGAGTTATCAGGATAGTACAGACATCTAACCTACTCCATACAAATCAGCAACTCACACCTATAGAATCCAAACCAAAAATCTGAATGATGGATTTTAGTTCTCAGAGTTTCCAAACAAAATTGCCCAGAGAGGTTCTGGAAGCCCCATTCCTCGAGGTGCTTAAGGCCAGGTTGGATGGGGCTTTGGGCAACCTGATCTAGTGAGGGTGTCCCTGTCCATGACAGGCGGGTTGGAACTAGATGAACTTTGAGGTCCCTTCCAACACAAATCATTCTGTTTCTATGATTCTATGAAAGTTGTTGAGGGTTTTGTTGGGTTTTTTTAATTTAAAAAAAAATTAAATCCTTTGCCTTAGGATTTCTAGACAGCTGTAAATGTGCTGAGCTTACTTACCATGAGGAAATGGTTCTTTGAAAAGACTGCTGAGAATCTCCTCTTTCTAACCAAAGTTCCAACCTGTTAAATTATTTTTCCCCAAATGTGGCAAAAGTCAATAATGCAGTGGAGAATGTTCCAGGAGTTCCTGAATCACCTTCATAGCTTTATCTGGCCCTTGGCAGGTATTATCTACAAGATCCTGACAGCAGTCAGCATCATACCTCTCCTGTGAAAGAGAAAAACTAAAGCTCAGAACAGTTGTAGAACTGGCAGATGCCAAGGTACTGGTACTTTTCATGACCAAGATCTGAACTAACAAAAAATGACTCAATTGACAAGAAAATCACCTTGAATCTTCTCTTCCATTTGAGCTAAACATTTTGTGCTTCAAGAAATGCCAGTTCTCTGGTGTTTGCTTTAATTTTCAGTAACTACTCTGTTTTCTGGATTTGCCTTTATCAAAAAAAAAAACAAACCAAAAAAACCCCAGAGGAATTGTAATTAAAGGCTGGTTTTGCAATCTTCTAAATCAGCCATTGACTAGAGGGCAGCAGTGATTTCATGAGGTAGTAATATCTGTTTAGCTTCTAGTCTTACAGGCAATAAAGCACAATTCAATAAATATTTAAAAATTTTTTAAAAGGAATACAGACGATTACAGTAACATTAAACAACTATATGGGAATAATTATCTTTGATGCTACAAAGAATTTGATCACTGTTGCAGGTCAACTGACATAAAAATGAAATGAAGCATTCATGTAACTATACTCAGTAAATGTGTGTTATAGTTTCTTATCAACACATTTAGAAAATATATTAATAAATTGTTTGTTAGAATAGATAATTTTGCATGTTATTAAAAAAGTAATTAAGAGTAATCTGTGATTGGATGTAATTAGTATTATCAAGAATCTATTAACAGTATTAAGAATGTTATTGTTCTACTATAAAAACAAGATTTCTATTCTTTTTAAAGTAGAAAGCCTAGAAGATATGATATTTTATTCAGAGTAATTACATGTGTATTAAAGCATATCTTCTCATTGTAAGGACAATTTAAATTCAACAGATGCCAAATTCAAATTAAGTGGAAAAAAAATATTGCTGCTTTCAGGCAATTTATAGCCATTCTGCCCTGTCCAGAAAGTCTTAGGAGGATGAAATCCTAAAGTTGTACATCACTTTTCTGGACAAACATTCCTCCTTTTGCACTCCAGGATGCCACACACTGGTTTCCCAATAAGTTAATGGCCAGCAGAAGCTGGCTGCTATTGATGTCTTGAGCTAATCTGTGCCCATTTTTATTATGACAGTCAATGTTTAATTTATGGTCTAATAATACTTAAAGGGTACAAACAGATGGGATCTCATTGTAGTCATTTATGCATATACTCATAGATGGACATAGTCCCTCCACTTAAGGTTGTACAAAAAACGGGCTCCTTATTCACAAGAAGATCTTAGAAGGATGACTGCAATGTTTTGTAAGTCTTCATTAAAGCCAGTGAAGGTCTATCTGCATACAGTTTACCATGGGTGTAGAAGTGGAGTGAAAGCAACAACATATATCTTCACTGTGACAAATAACAAGAGTCTATTGGTATACATTTGAATATATCTGCAAAAATACCAAATAAAAACATCAATACCAAAAATGATCAGTAGAATAGGTAATGAAACCTGTTTTTCTGCAAATTGCAGGACCCTTTCCAGACACTTCAACTTAAGAGTAAGCAACATTTTTTCTGATTGAAAATACAGAAAGGAAACCAGTCATCTTTGAAGAAGCATGAAAATCATTATAAAAAGAAAACTGTCTGAGGAGGAGAGAGACTGGAAACCAGAGGGGTAAAAGGAAAGTAACAGTGATTGAAATCACAAGCAGAAATCTTCAAAATGGGTCCAGAGTCTGGAGGACATAACCATCATTGGAGAAGAGGAGAAGAAAGCAGGGAAAGGGAATGGGAATGGGGATGAGGAGGGATCATAGAAAAAGAAAAGAAGAATAACTGCGTGACTATTTTCATAAAACGTTCAGATCTTAATGATACTCTCCTCCTTGGCCTGCCTGAGTAAAGTAGCTCTAAATTTAGTCAGAACTGGTATAGAATAGGACAGATGAGCAGCTGGATTGCCTGAGCCTTGTTTCCATAGAAAAAACAGGCTGAGAAACCATGACAGTTTTGGTTTTGAGGTAGACCATTGAGATTTTACACTATAAATGCCAAATTCTGATTTTGTATGGAGTTATTGATCAACAAGAATAAACATTTTCACTAAAAGTACAACATCATAATTTCTGTTTGCTGAAAGTTTCAGGAATGATGCTATGTATACTCATTTTGTGACTTCAGCTTTAGGTGCTGTCTAGCTAAAATACCAGTTCTAAGAAAAGGGCCTGAAGTCTAGTAACCTCGGGTTCTTTTTTTCCACCTCTCATTATAGTCTCAGGAAAGATCTGTATGGAGCTGCCTAGAAACTTTTCCAGGTTTCTCACGAGGGTATGATAAGGCATGAGGTAAGAAAAACATGCATGCATATTGTTGTTTCACAAGTCTCTTTTCTCTAAGAGGTTTAGTTCCAGTCTTAAAATAAAAAGCAACACAAAAATGAGTTTACAATGCTCCTAACCATCATACATGGCTTCTCAGTTTCCTAGAAATAGAAGCAACAGGTGTCAGTATTCAAACCTGGAATGTAAGTAAACATCATTCAAAGGAAGATAATCTCATACAAGGAAAAAAAAATAATCCCAACATTTCCAAACTTGGATAAAGAACAAAAAGAATCATATAAAGGATAAAGTCAGAGATCAGGATGGTGGTAAGTGTACAAGCATCCTTATTTCCATAAATGATGCAAAAATCAAAATTACATCTAATATTTGTCATTTATAAAACCTCACAGTGCCATAACGTCTTGAGATTCACTAATGCCAAGCCTTTCCAAAGCAAATTAATCATATCTAAATGGTTATTAAATAAAATTGCAAGGAAAAGCTCTACAATCCAGAGAGATTTGTTATCAGGATGTTGGTCTGTTTCTACAAATAGATACAGAACTCTATAGCAGGAATGTTCACTTATGCCTGCCTACATGCATTATTAAAAATTAATCCTTTGATACTCATTGTTGTTGATACCATCAAAGATATTAAGAGAAGCTAATAGCCAGGGTTTTATTCTGAAGATCAGTCTATCACTGAAATCAAACTCAAAGACAGGCTAAACTCATAATATGCCTTAAGGTATTTGTCAAAGTAAATAGCAAGGCTGACATATTTAGCTAATTCCTGATTAGAAAATAACAGCTTTAAGAGAAAATGGTCAAGAATAAGTAATGAAAAGAGTCAGGTATTTGCATCAGGTTTTTGGGTTGTTTTTTTTTTCATAAAGACTGCCTGTTTGATATGATGGGAAGTAGCCCTAGAAGCAAAAGTATGTGTGAAGGTCTAAAACTTATACAAATTGTAAATGCATTCATAAGCAAAATGTATCAAAAATTGCAAATGTAACATGACATCAGTTTATTATGAATCTTTACCCAGATCACATGATCTCTGCCTTCTTGCTTTATTATTATGACCTATTATTTATACTGGGACAGTAGTTTTTAAAGGCTGCTAGTAAGGGCTGGACAAAACCAAAGATGGTGCAAAAAAATTGCTAAGCTAAAAAAATATGGCACTATTGAAATTTTAACAGTCACTCTACATGATCAGCTATCCCTAACCATGATCTCAGAAGTGATCTAAAAAGAAAATAATACCTAAAACCAAAACATTTGCCCATATAAACTGAAATGGCCTGTCATACTAGGTCTTTATTAGGCTAAACATACAAGGCATGAGGGAAGTTCAGTTCTACAACAATAAACAGTACAGATGAGTATCTTGCAATTGTGTGGGACTATGAAAAACTATAAAGCCTGCATAACTGGACTTCCTGTACTGTAAATCTATTTATTTTATAATGACTGGATTGGTATTGAATTATTAAGGTAACAATTGAATCACAGAATCACAGAATCATAGAAGTATTAAGGTTGGAAAAGACCTCTAAGATCTTACATGCAGGATGCATGGATAGTTCAAACTTGAGATCTTGAATCTCAAGAGGTGAGAACTCTCTTATTAAATAAATTTACTTTTATGAGATATCAGGCTATTACAAACCAGTCTTGTAGTCTGTTCTTTTGTTTACTTTCTGGATTGTGCAGATTTTATTTACTTTTATTATTTTTTTCCTAGACTCTTCATTCTGGAATGAAAGATGCTGTATGACTGTCTCTGTTTCAGTAAGTCACTTTGCAATAGCAACTACCAGTAAAGGAAGTGAGAACTTTCAGTGTGTATTGGCTAAGGTAAGGTCCTGCAGTAACGCAGACAGCTTATATTTTATCCAAGGCAATGTACTGTAATATACAGATAAGCTCTAAAATGGATTTCATATTCAGATTATCCAGTGAAGCTAACCAAGGCACAAACCCATCTTGTGCTTACCACTGCACACCAGCTAAGAAATGTCTCAAAACCCTGACCACCGGGAAACACTTTGCAGGTCCCCAGTGGCCCTGTAGAGTCAACTCAAGTTCCTGAAACTGAATTCTCAGGTGAGCTCACCCAGGAGCAGAAAAAATTGTGGTCACATGACACTGTAACTGAGCCTAAACGTTTCCAAACCACCACTGCAGTATACTGACAGTGACCGGTGTTTCTGCGGCCAAGGCACAACTCATCTGAAACCCAGATGCATTGTTTGCAGGTAATTCAGATGGTACTGTGTAAAGTACAAGAGTGTAAAACTTCACTTTTCCTTGCCCAGTTTATTTATTGCATCTCTTCCCTTCTTAATGTAGGTAAAGCCCACTCCCAAGTTTTTGATGGCAAAACACAGAACAGTTGTTGCACTCAATTGACTTTCCTTCTCCTTTCCCTCATTCTTTTACTTGCCCCTTTTTAGGGGACTGTTGACTGTTTGCTCTCTCCTCTGCTGTTCCTCCTCTGCTTCCCCTTAGAGAGATTCTATTATGCCAACAGAACAGTGTTATCACTCTGCCTACTGGCACATATATCAGAATAAAATCCATTTTATCAGCACCTTTTGCATCTGTACGAAATAGAACGGCTGGCCAATCAATACTCTTCTCCCTCTCCCTTGTTTCTCTTCCCTTTCCTTGCTTTTAGTATCCTCCCTATCTCTCTCCTTTCCAATACCAATCAAAATACCTGGAAAAGTCTGCGTTTGGCAGTTTTGTTCTGTATGGCAGAGGTCAGATTAAATTGCTAACACAGTGTAGAAACCTCATGTTGCCCATCATTAGTCCAGGATGAAAGAGGGGGCAGGACCTCTCTAATGAACCTTTATGAAGGGAACAGACTTGTATGCCAATTATGACCTGTGTTATTCCCATTCTTACTCTCTTTCTCAGTTTTCACAGAACATATTAACTTTGGCTGATCTTTCACATTTTTTTCTAGGTTTAATTTCCTAAGGATGATTTCAGAACAACAGGCTTTATGTAAAAATGCAAACAGAAGGGAAATCCAGAAAAAATATGTGAGGAATTTATGTTTCATTAGCCCTGTATGTTTTAATACTAAAGAAGCTTGGATATATGTATGTTACACAGAGTCATACCATGCCCCAAACTTCTATCTGAACCAAGACAGGAATTTTTTCCATAAAAACAAGTATTTATGTATTAATTACACCAAAATACATGAATTAGAATAAATTTGTTAAGTTTGCAGACTGAAGTACTACAAAAGATAGTTAAAGTGAGTGCTAGGGTTGATTAAGGATCTTATTTTGACTCTCTTGAGGCTTTACTACAGAATTTACATTCACTGGACCACTTATTTTTCCCAAGAGCCATTCTAGGGATACAACTGGGCATGAAATAGGACTCTACACAACTAACTTTATTCACAGAACATGAGCCTGGGCATGACCCTAGGGGTTGGAGGTTAAGGGCAATCAAAAGAGAAATTTAGAATTTAGTTCTTAATCCTACTATTATTTGAAGTTCTCTATAGAAAATGGAAGAGTTTCAATGGGACAGACTGAAACACACTAAGACTTAAATATGCTTTCATCTCTTGGGGATGGAAGAGCTGTTTCAAAAGGATTTCAATCCAAACTCTAGCCACTCTAACTAAGCATTCTAACCATTGGGCTTTTTGTGGGGAAAAAAAAAGATCCCCAAAAACATAAAAGGATTATCTCCTTCATATTCTAAGAAAACATCGGCCTTTTCTTACACATGGTGACAAAATATGTGGCTAAATATGTGTGTTTCATTTCAGGAAGGCAAAATTTGACCTGAAATTACCATACTGATTACCTCAACTTGAAGTTTTACAAATAAATGCTTTGTTAGCAAGTATTTTCTCAGTCCTACACAGACTCAGAATATACAAGTTTAAACTCTGTATCTGTTAATCAGAGAAAGTAATCTCTGACTGTACCTGGTAAAAAAAAAGCAGAAACACATTATTATTACGACATAATCCTAATCTGGATACCTTAATCTGGATTTAAAGAATAGCATGCCCCATAGTGTACTGATAAGAAAAAAAACAAACAACAAACAAACACACACAAAACAAAACAAAAATTAACCCCAAAATACTATTTTCCTCACAGAATATTTACTGTAATATTTACTTATCTCAGAATGGTAATTTCTGCAGGTGTTTTCTCACAATTTCTTTCACATAATATCTGTCCTGCCTATTTGTACCCTCTGTTCCTCCAGTCTCAGGAATTTCTAGGCACTCCCTTAATTAACATAAATACCCATAATAGTTGCATAATTTGTTGTATTTCATTAGATTTCTCCCTGCCCAACTCTCTAGCCTGTGCAGATCTCTCTGGATGGCAGCACAGCCCTCTGGTGTGTCAGTCACTCCTCCCAGTTTTGTGTCATCAGCAAACTTGCTGACTGTGCACTCTATTCCCTCACCCAAGTTGGTGATATTGAATAGTACAGGTCCCAGTACCAACCTCTGAGGGACTCCACTAGATACAGGCCTCCAGCTAGACTCTTTCTCATTGACCACAACTCTAACTTCTTTCCTTCAACGAGTTCATAATCCACCTCACTATCTGATCCTGCAGACCACACTTCTTCAGTTTAGCCATGAGGATGCTGTGGGAGATGGTGTCAAATGCTTTACTGAAATCAAGGTAGAACACATCTGCTGCCCTACCATCATCCATCCACCTAGTTATGTTTTCCTAGAAGGCTATGTGGTTGGTCAAACAGTACTTCCCCTTGATGAAACCATGCTGACTGGTCCTAACAACCCTCTTATCCTTGATGTCCCTGGAGACAGCAAGTATAAGTCATTTTATCACCTTTCTAGGGATGGAAGTGAGGCTGACAGAAAAAATTTAATAATATCACCTATCGTTTTCATCACAGTTCTGATTTGTGAGTTCATTGGGTTTTTATGCTTAATAACAGAAAAATAAATCAAAGGTGGCAAGGAAATCAGACACAAAACTTTGGCAGGGTTGGTTTTGGGGGTTTTGTTGTTGGGGTGTTTTTTTCACAGAATCATAGAATGGTTTGGGTCAGAAGGGACCTTCAAGATCATCTGATTCCAACCCGCCCTGTTATGGGCGGGGACACCCTCCACTAAACCAGGTTGCTCAGAGCCCCATTCAACCTGGCCTTGATCACTGTCAGGGGTTCACTTACCAGTATTACTTCTCTTCATTTAAATAACTCCTTCTGTATACTAAAGAAAGGTCATGTCATCCTCTGTTTAGTTCTTGGTATGGAATACATGACACCTTGTCTCTTCCATCAGAACTGTCAACCTACATGAAAACATGAGTCAGAAAGCATTTGTGGTGGGGTGCCTCGCCAAATCCCCTTTTTTTGCAGGCAGGTGTAAGTGAGACTATGCAGCTGCTTCAAGCTTAAAACAGATCCCTTCATTCTGCATGGAATTTCCCAGCAGCTTCCATATCCTTATCAGTACTCACCCTTGGAGTCAAGCCCTTCAGCCAGGGGATGACAGATTCTAAAAACAAAGAGATGATATTGTCATATCAGTAATGACCCATGTGAGCAAAGCACAAAATAGTTCTGGGTTACATTTTGAAGGGCGAGTGGAAACAAATCAGTGCAATTTTCTTCTGGTTTCCTGAGGGGGGGAAGTGTGGGGGTAGGGGTTTTTTTGTCTCTGTACATTTACTTAGCCTAGTCATCATGTGGATGGCATATTTGTACTAGCACTGCCCAGAGCCACACTTACTGGGGCCAAATACTACTGTGTTCTCTGAGTGGTCCATCTCTAACCACTCTAATGACCAACAGATGATCACCAGGTAAGGTACTAATCAATTTACACACTAGTGGTAGACTTTTACCATGCAGAGGGAGAATAGGATGAAGAAAAGCATCAGATGTGGAACAAGAATTGTAATCACAGGAACACCCTAGCAGCAAGTCCTTCTTTAAAAGAACCAATTTTTGACATATTGGTTTGGAGAAAGTCTCTCTATACATTTTTTTTTAAAATTAGATTGTCAGTTTACCATGGATATTTAAGAACTTAGATGGAAACAAGATGTTATCACTAACTAGACAATGACATTACATATCTTCATCCTTCCTAATACATATCTGATTCTATCAAATGCTCATAACCATACACAGAACTTACTAGTGGTTGTTTTTTTAATTGGTCACATGATCAGGTAGGGTATTTTTTTCAAAATCATGTATTGTTTATGGTCCATGCTTAGGAGATAGCATTTTATATACATATTATGTATTTACATGATATTATCCCTTTTCCATTTATAGTTTGAAATTTTGCCTGTAATTCAAAAAGGATGCTATTTATTAACTAAGACAGAAAATGTTAAACTGTAGCAAAAAGGCCTGGGGCCCAATTCAGTAGTAGATGAAAGCCATTACATATCAAAAACAGGATCTTGGGTTGTGTACCTGGAGACCTTGCAGGTCATTAAAATTTTTACTTATTATCAGGAGAAATGACAGATTAGAAACAACAAAGTATGGTAGTGAAGACTAAAAGTAACATCACAAATTACAAGAAGATAATAGTTTGAAGATTTTTTTTTCTTTTAATAGGTCCTAAAACTCACTTGTACATATTGAAACCTCTAAACATTCTGCAATGTTTTTGGGGATTTGGTTTTGACACCTTTGGTTTTCTTGGACTTTATTCCACTGTGAAAAGACAATTTGAGTGCTCTATTTGATAAAACATTTTACAGTGAAATCTACAATAACTGACACTAGTAAAAAGCCATGCATCTAACTATGTCTTACTGAGATATTGCTTAACATTTCAAAGCTTCGCCAAGGCTTTTAGTTTCTTTTCCTCATTATCATATATTTCAGCTAGAAAATTTTTCTATCATAAGCCTTTAATCTTGTCTAATTTTAGTGGGTTTGGATTCAAACCAGCAGGAACTGTATTTCAGAAGTCAATATTTATGGTACATAAGCAAAAGTTGTTACGGTGATCATTTAAATGTTTCACAAATTTACCACAGTCAATCTCTTTGGAAGATATCTATTAAAAATAACACGTCAATTCTTTCTTCTTTTTTTTTTTGTGAATGGATTTTGGTGACATTACTTTAATGTATCATAACTAACATGATGAAAAAGTAGTAGTGTTTCTTTATACATATGTGTACTTCATATAGCATTAAACTTTCATTTCAAGGACACACAAATTGTGGGGTTTAGAGGGCGAAACAAGCGCCTGAGATACAGATACAAGTGTTAGAAGAGTACAGACAGAAACTGTTTCAAGGAAATGTTACATTTACTATGTCATACTGTATCACTAATAAAAGACCATATCGCTAATAATAAGGTCACATGCAAATCAGTAATTTAACTTGTTGAGATCAATATAATACAGCTATTGAAAGACACTTAGCTGCTTGTGAAGATGCAGATGTACCAGAATCTACAATTTCTTGTACTCTGACTCCTGTGTGCTGAGCAAGGAAAATAACAAACTTCAACTCAGTATTAGAGATTCACAATTTGTGCGATCAAAATTTCAATTATCCAAGTGTCTGTCTTCTCCTTACTCATTTCAAACTGTATAAAATTCTTTCCCCAACTGGTCATGTAAAGTGTGAAGTGTCCAATTTGAAGAACTGAAAGGCATCCAAAGTCAATGGGTTAGTTTATCAGATTATAGTTTACAACTTCTGCATAAATGTGTGTCAGATAACGGTATGCAAAAATCACATTATCTAGTATCCGCTTCAATATGGCAAGCCATCTCCAATGAAATGAGCTATTTATTATAGGTAGTCATAGTTCGTATGCAGGTGTTTTGATCAAGGGAAGAGATTAGAGCATTACGGACTCCGCACAACAGCAGGAGATAGATCTTGCCCTTTCTGTTGCCCACGTAAGAGAATGGCTAAAAAGGCATAGAGTCATAGAACCATAAAGCTTGGAAAAGACCTCCAAGATCATCCAATCCAACCGTCCCCTTGTCACTTACTTTACAGAATCACAGAATTACAGAATCACAAGGTTGCAAAAGACCTTTAAGATGAAGTCCAACCATTCCTGTCCTATGCTAAACCATATCCCTAATACCTGATCTATGGGTTTTTTAAACATATCCAGGGATGGTGACTCAACCCCCTCCCTGGGCAGCCTGTTCCAGGCCCTGACAACACTTTCAGTGATTATTTTTTCCCTAACATCTAATCTGAACCTGCCCTGGTACACCTTTGTGCTATTTCCCCTTGTCCTATCACCTGTCACCTTACTTACTAAACATGTCACCAACCAACCTTTCCTTAAACACCCCGAGGGATGGTGACTCCACCACCTTGCACTTGTTCCAATGCCCAACTACTCTTTCCGAGAAGAAATTTCTCCTAATTCCTAAGCTGAACCTCCCCTGGCACAACTTACAGCCATTCCCTCTCCTCCTATCACTAGTTATCTGCGAAAAGAGGCTGAGCCCCAGTTCACAACCTCTTTTCAGGTAGTTGTAGAGAGCAATAAGGCATCTACCATTACACTTTCTTGTGATATACACCATTATCGGTGAAATTACTTCAATCTAATTCTGCCATTCATTTAAGAAAAAAAGGTTTGTTAGCATTATTACTAGAAGGCTGGAAATCTCCAGATGTATGAATAAAGGATTGATGTCTAAAATTAAAGCTTCTGTTTATTGACATTAAGTTTCTTTCTTTGACTGGAATAGCTATAACAGGAAAATATTGGAATGAACTTCTCAGCAAACAAGAAAATGCACCATAGGAAGTGATGTTAATATTCAAGTCTATTAAAGGATGGTCAGCTACCAAAACAGTATTTTGAAACTTCAGGGTTTTGTAGACAACATTGTGTAAATCCTGTTATCTCATTTGGGAGAGCTGTTACACTGATCTGACCTTACAGAAAGTCCTTACAGAAACTTCTCATATCCGGAATACTCTATATAACTGACATGGATTTATATAATCCCAGCATTAAAACAAAACTGCAATACAATGTGCCTTCTAACTCTACTGAAACTCATTATCATATTTCTGAACAGACAACTAACTATAGTATGCAAATTATGTGGCTCTAAAGAACATTTTTACAGAGAATAAAAATGTTTATAATATTTCTATATCAGCCTGACTTTTGCATTTCAAGCATAAATATGCTGTTTTAATCTAAAACATATCAGCTACAACATTAAAGATAAGAAAGATAAAAGGCCAACTAAGAAATAATAATGGAGATGTATCTGACACAGAGGTGTCCTGGCTGGTTAGAGCTGGGAAGAAAATACTGTAGGAGGTACTACCATTAGCATAAATTAATGTCTGAACAGATTATGTTCACATAAAATTGAAGATTTTTCAACATGCTTTTTTAAAAGAATAGGAGTGATTCCATCTATTATGCATTATAAAAAGAACTGTAAAGTCACTCAAAATGCATTTACAGCAGCAGCTAAATTCAAACAGGCTTGGTATGACTCAACAGATAACTAGTTCATATATTAATATTCTGAGGAAAGTATTCGATAGACAATTGTTCATTTACAATATATATTCTGTTCTCCTTAGGTCCTCAAAATATCATGTATTTTGCTTTGTAAACTTCAGTGTAGTCAGACAAATATAAATTCACAAAGGAAGAACCCAGCATCTTTTAATGATTCAAGGTTGGAGACAATGGCCACTTCTGCCAAGTTGGAAATGCACCACAAGTGCCATCTCTCCATACAGAAGAAAGAGGAGTGGAGAAAGGGTAGGGAGTTTCATCCAAGTTGTCCTCTCCATTAGTATGCCCAAGGAAAGGATATTTTTGTGTTGGCTACAGAACTGGTATAAGAACTGTGAGAGTAATAGTTCATCTTGTAAGTCAAGATTCTTCTGTGCTTGCAATACCAGCAATTTATTTCCTTGTAAAGCTGTTCAATATACATTTAATGCTTTATAAAACACAGTAATAATATTAATGTACAAGTTAAGGGGTACTACAGACTGGAGTGAATATCCTGGTTCTCACTTCTTGACACATATCCCTGACTTTGCATCCTGTTTACCAATATGTAAAACAAAATCACTTTAGTCTGGAGCATTTGCAAGTGCTGATCATGCTCCCTATTCTTCACATTTAACCTGGTTCATTTCAAGCTAAGCAAACAGTTTCAGCCATATTTACTCACCAAATGCAGTTTTTCTATAGTGAAAAATGGCAGTATTATGCATGAAAGTGACTGTTTCAGCTTGTACAAAAATATTCCGTCTGTTTTCACAAAATTGTGGGTTTGATGGTATTCATCACTTGGTAATAATAATTTTGGCTGACCATTTCCTTTTATGAGCGTTTAGTTCAAGCCATGCCTCCAGCCAACAAAAACATATTACACAGAATTGTAGCTATAATAGTTACAAACATAGCACCAATGTAGTCTTGAAAAGTATTACATTTTTGTATTTTAAATTGATATTAATTATCTTGTAAACTTCAGGGTTCCATTATTTTTTTTGTTCCTTCAAGAGATTACTGAATAGAACTGAGTGGTTTATAAAATACACTCAAATTAAAATAGGTTGGTTCAAGTTTTATCATGAATGTATATACACAGACAACATTAAGCATCATGTCTTCAACTGGTCTAATGCAGATATAAAATATAACATATAAAAAAGCTTTCTGATGAAGACTCATCAATATGTGTCATCTCTGATGGTGAAACAATTATTAAGCCACTTAATTTATCAATATGCCTGATGAAATTAGCAGAGAACAGGGTCACTGTAGACATGCTTTGACATTTTCTATTATTTTTCTGGTTTAGAAATTCACAGTTATTTTCTCCAAAAGGGATAAACGCTTCTAAAGCTTATTTAGAAGCCTTCAACCTTCTACTGTTTCCCATAAGCCTTTCTCTGACATTTGACCTACCTCTCACAGGTCAGGACATTTTATCTGAGTTGGGCATAATTACAACTGACAGCAACTCATAGCTTTTTCTTCCTGAGTCTTAGTTACAGCGAAAGAAGAACAGAGACAACAGATTAGAGGATTGTTCAGCAATCCAATTTGTGGCCTATTAAAGTCTTGAGCAATCTTTTACTCTTGCTGGATGGGCTCATTTGTAAGTTTATCTCATGGAAACTTTGGTCACAAGGAAAATCATGTGATAAGAAACTTCATAAACAATTCTTAATGAATTACAGTCAGAAATCACTTCCGTGGAATCTGATTCATTATTAAGGAATTCATTATCAAGGAATAATGCTGGCACTGGGGCATTTTGTCATGTAATTTTAAAAAGACACATTCAACATTTTTGAAGACTTTTATTATACTTTTTGTCTGCACGAGGATTTAATTGTATACGAGACATGGGTCCTGATATTGTTATTTTAAATAGTATAATAAATACAAGTTTTCTGACTTCATTGTCCAGCTATCTATTATAGGCAGAACTTAGCTTTAGGATTAAGTATGACCCATATCATTATAAATTCATAAAACCTAGCCATTAAATTAGGAAAACGTGCTGTAACAAAAGTTCCTGGAAATTCTTTGTTCCAGGATAAAATTCTCCTTTTCTAGGAGAATTTTTTTTAGTTATTTCTTATTTGGATATTTATATTTTGCCTTAGAAATAGTAGTTAACAACTTAGTAGTTCAACATCTTCTAATCCTTAGTGGTTTTGTTCTAACAGATTCCTTACAAGACACAAAAGTATTAGATGAAGATGTTTAAATAACAGTATGACCCACCACAATCCTAAATACTTCATTTTCATGAAAAGCAAACATTCACAATTCTATTTAGAAGGCTCTGTTTAAACTATAGGAATGTATAATAATATCACTAAGGCCTCTCTAGCAGCATCCTTCGTCCTTTTGCAGAACTAGGGCAATTGCTGTTCGGTAGCCACCTCTCTACCTTCTCACCCCAGTTTTAATTATACTAAGTATCCCACTCAGCCCAGAAAGAAGGCAAGTTCCATGAACTTCCAGCATCCAGAGAAGCCTGGTTGACTGGAAAAATTGCTGCTGCTTCTGTCTTATGAATTAAAATGAAGAACATAAAAAAAATTACTTAAAAAGGTCATAATGCATGAAAATTATTTTTGAGACCGCACCTGAAATATGGTGTCCAGCTCTGGGCCCCTCAGTTCAAGAAGGACATAGAACTCCTTGAAACAGTTCAACGCAGGGCCACCAAGATGATTAAGGGAGTGGAAGAGGACAGGCTGAGGGAGCTGGGCCTCTTTAGCTTGGAGAAGAAGTGACTGAGGGGTGACCTTATTAATCTTTATAAATATGTAAAGGGTGAGTCTCAGGAGGACAGAGCCAGGCTCTTCTCAGGGATGGCCAGTAATAGGACAAGGGGCAATGGGTGCAAGCTGGAGCATAGGAAGTTCCATGTGAATATAAGGAGAAACTTTTCCACTCTGAGGGTGACGGAGCACTGGGACAGGATGCCCAGAGAGGTTGTGGAGTCTCCAGAGGAGACTTCTCTGGAGACATTCAATACCCTCCTGTATGTGTTCCTCTGCAATTCAGTCTAGGTGATCCTGCTCTGGCAGGGGGATTGGACTGGATGATCTTTTGGAGTCCCTGAGAACTCCTAACGTTCTGTGATTCTGTAAAATGTTGCACAGAGGTCAAACATGTACTATAGGTACTGTCATGCAAGAGTTTGTTTCTCAAATAGTTCAGAAAAGCTGCGCTTTTTCCCATTAATACCATTACCAGACTCAGTCATCAGTGTTGATTCAGTGAAAAGTAATCATGCTGAATAGATTAATACAGGTGTAGCTTAAGAGACTATTAATATAACTTTAATATAAGAATTTTCATAGTTTTAAGAATAGACTAGTTTAAGAGAAAGCTGGAACTGTGTAAGCTGCTTGTGAGAGCAGATGCAAAACTTAACCATAACAATGCAGCAGTAACAGCCTTGAAGATAAAGAAGTAAGAATTGGAGTGTTTTTAGGAACAGATTAGTTTTGAATTTTAGCAGAATTTGGCTGTAATCACATAAGCTGTTTCATGAAAGCGGCTACAAAACTTAGCCATGATAGTGCAACAGCCTTGAAACTAGAGGAAGTAGGAGATAGAGGAGTCATAAATAATGAGACTAACGACCAATTAAAAGACAGGGTATATCTTGTTTTTAGTGAAAAACTAACTAGTTGGTGCAGGTGTTGGGAGCCCAGATAAGCATGGAGAAAACCGTAAAGAGCATGCACTGAGAGAGAGGAAGACGTCCAGCCTTCATCCCTGAAGACCACCAGAAAACCCCCTGAGTGTCACTGAGCATGCTCTATCTGGGAGGAGTTCATATAAATGACTTCCTGGAAATAGTTTGCATAACTCTGCCTTTTTCTTAGAAATTATAATGAATATGTATAGTTAATCTGTATAAATATGAGAAATTTGTCTTTAATGGGCGCACACATTTGGAGGAGCGATCCCCTGTGTGCCCGGCACTGCAATAAAGAATACCTGCTTAATAGTCACCAAGGCTATTGAGTTTTGATTCCAGCTTTCTGAGACATCAGTGTACAATGGCAACATTAACTTCGAGTAAAGCCTAGAAAGTCACAACAAAATTATGAGTACATCTTCAGTCTGGAGCCCGCACATGGTTTCCCACTGCTGTGAAAGCACTACACATAGACCTATGTTTTCCATTTCATTGCACCCACCCCGTGTGTGTGCGGGTTTTATGTAGCCTTTCATGTTCTGGAGTCAATCATAGTCCAAGACTAGGTAGACAACGGCAGGACAGCATGCATTTGGCTTGGTCAACATAATCACTGATCAATTGAAGAATAGACAGGTTTGAGCCTGTGTGAAAGAGATATTTAGTTTTGATTCCCCCTGTCAAGTTAATAATCTAGACTTAGAGCCTTAGTGGCAGGGGTAGGTTTTGTTTTCATATTCCTTTATTACTCTCTTTGGCTCTGATAGATAAAGCCCAGGTTAATTCTCCTATTTTACAGCTCCTATTTAAACATTAAGATTATTCATTTCATCCACAAATAGTCATTAAAATGACCCCATCTATTAGTGACAGCAGGGCCTTTTTAGCTGAAAATCTCTTAAATAAGCCACACAATTACTGACAAATGACATAGTGCAACTAGAATAAAAATACTTTGTAATGTTTTTATTAGGAGGAGGAAATTATTTAGCTATGAAGTGAGTTAAGCAGAAGCAGATCACATTGCATGAAGCAGTAGAAATAACATTTTCAGTTACTACTGCTCTACTATTATGTACAATCCCATCTATCACACTGATTTTGTCTGGTGTTTAGAATAAAATACCGTCATATACAATAATAAGATTGTAAGACAGGTCTAAATAAAGAAAATAAAGGAATTTCATTTTGATATTAAAATATTTCCTTTTCAGTGTAGCAACTCTAACATTATAAAAAAAAGTCAATATTGATTACTGAATGTATTTTATAGCATTTTTAATATTAGAAGTATAATGTTAATGCTATGTGCAGTTCTATATTGCTTAATGCATTCACTATAAAATTTCACCAAAGCCTTGAATAAATTTGCTTAATAAGAAATATGGGGAGTTAAGAAAAGGGGAAATGCTCACTAAACAGCAGCAAAATAACTGTGACTAAAGATGTAATGAAGAACCATACAGAAAGAAGCATCTCACAAAAACAGAACAACTCATAAGTCTGTAGTGCATGTTTTAATTATTGAATTCTACTTATTCATGTTATTAAGTGAATCTAAAGAACACCACACTCACTTTCCAGGTATTCTGTTGGGAGGAAGGTTTATTTTCACTATTAGCACTATAGGATATGAATACCATACTAACTTTAGAAGAAAATCTCATTTTCTTTCTCTTTCACTGAGTGGGAAATTACTTGGGTTTTTTTTATATCAGCTGCATTCTTGGGAGTATTGCAGCTTGTTGCTGCTCTGATGAGGTGTGGAAGTGAATTCAACACTGAATTCCATCTCCATCTTCTGGGTAGAACCCACAGGGGCTACTAATTCCCCTTCTCCTGGGCATGATACGTGTGGATGATGATCACATCATCACAGGTGTGATAGCTGAAGTAGCTGATGCTGTTTCCATTGAGACCTTTGGAAATCACAGTTAAAGGTTTAAATATTGGCATATTATATGCATAGCAAAAACCAAGGGAGCCATCTAAGTTGGACAGTGGGAACAGCTAAGGATGCTTGGGCAGGTGCTTAGACTCTGCTCTTCTAGCACACTTAGATAGCTAACTGAGGCAGAAAACAGCACCTAACTCCTCTAAGGAGACGCAGCTATGCATCCTTCTTTGCGGACATAACTGAACAAGGCTCTTTAAGGTATTTGCTACAGCAATGCTGCTCTTTCCCTTCCCAGAATCCAGCAGGCAGAGCAATTACAGCAGATGTGCAAGACACAGGTCCCCACCAACTCCTCTGCCAGATGCAGAACACAAATACAAAGCAGAATTCACCCCTCCATAAATACTGCATTAGTACCTTGGGGGATTTCTTGGTTCCTCTTAGGAACCTGATCTCGCTTATAGAACATGAAGCTCTCCCAGAGGGCTGTCTACACCAGGACAGACTTAGTTTCCTTTCCTCAAACCCACAAAACAAAGGTTTTCAGTGCTCTGAATCCAGTTCCTTGCTAGTTCAGTCACATCTTTAGTAACCAGTCAATTTCTGTCTTAACAGGGCTTAAAATTTTCTTCCTCCTGCTGGAAGGCAGAGCTTTGTCACTTGACTTAGAAACCATCAGTTTTCCAGCCTGTGTTTATTCCTGTCTGGTTTTTTTTTTACACTCAGCTGTTCACACACTCTCCCACGTTTAGTACTCCTTTTCCCTCTCCAGCATTCACTGCCCAGCATATTTATACTTGGCAAACACTATACCTTCTTAACCCCCACTCTTTTAGGTTAAACAAAGTAGCCTTTAAGGTGAGAACAGGTAGGGTTAAAACTAATTGGAGTTGTTCCTCTTATTAAAAGCAAAGTAAAAATTCCCTTTCTTTTTCCTGTTCCCACAGCTCCCCCTCCTGTTCCCATCTATCCAGGCCACTGGGAACAAGCAACAGCACCTGATGCAAAATCCCTTTCCCTGTCACAGTATGGAAGTCACTGTGAAATGCAATCCATCAATATGTGGTGGGTTTATTTACACTAATATTCAATTAGGCTCATATATAATTGAGGAGTAAAGACACCAGGCCAAATCCAGGCCTTTTGTTCACCTGTGAAACCGCCAGGCCAAATTCTGTTTTCCTACATATGTAAATATTACTCTCTGTGAGAGTTTGCATTGGTATGAGAGCAGAATTCACCCTCTGACCCAGCTATGTAGGCTCTCACACCTCTTGCAATTATCTCACATCTGTTCAAAAGAGAACTGACCTATATGTGGGAGAAGGTCTCGGCAAGCTGAGAATGTCATGTCATGCCATGCTGGTGTGAGACACAGATGCAGGGATGCTTTTATTGTAAGATCTGGTGAGAACTGCTTTCTTTAAATTTAGCTTTTAGTTTAATACCTAAAAATTCCAAGAAGTTCAAAAATATTTTCATGGTTTCAATATTTAATAGCTCAATTTAAAAGCCACATCTGCTGTTTTGATGACTGTTTTCAGTTAAAAGTAGCAAGAACTAGAAGGCCAAAACAAATTTTAAAACCTCAAGCTAATAAATATTTTCAATGTTATGTTTTTAATTCTGTAAATGTATGAGTTTTAAGTGATTGATACAAAGAGATTAATTTCCATTTGTCTCCAATGCTTCCAAATGAATTTTTGTACCTGTAAGTAAATACAGAGTGACTTTCATAGCCTGTGTTTTTTTGTGATTTTTGTTTGTGACTGTATATCACATAGTTTCCCATCTGATACAAAGTGTTCTAGAAATAATCTGTATTAGTACATATATTCAGCTATCAGCAAGCGATAGCATTTCTCAGCTGTGGCTGTTCTGCAAATCAGGATCTAAGTATCTATCAACTTTTCAAACCTAATTTATTAATGGACATGTTATTTTAGGATCCTGATGTACTACAGGGAAAAAAAAAAGAGAGAGTGCAAAAGGAACTGAATACATGAGAGTCTAACTGAGCTGCAGACCTCCTCAGTTTAATGCACATCCAAACACCTCCATTACTAAAATTCAGAGTTACTCCCTGTTGCAATATATCTGGAGCCAGGCTGATTTATAAAAAGCTGTAGACAATACCAGAAGAACCAGGGTCCAAATGAATAATGATCATATTTAAATATAAGACATTCTTCCTTTTGGAGATACCAGCAGTCCAGACTATCAGTTAAGTGACATGCATCCCTACTCATATAACTGTAACAGTTTTCTGGTTTTGATCTCTGTTAAAAACAAAAAGGAATTGTTATGAGCAAAAATTTATTCAAATCCATAACACTTATATGATACTGAGAAAGGAATTAGGAATGCAATTGCCAATATTTGCCACTCCTATAATTCCACCCCTCATTCTCACATCATAGACACATTCCACAACCTACAAAGGTCACACATCCCAAATATTGTCCCCTGATCATCCATTGCAACATCTACACCATGCTATCCAGCATAATGACTGCCCTATATTTCCTTTATTAATTATTAGGTCCTCACATATCTCATTAAGTCTCAACAACACATTTACTCTAGCTCACCCCATCTACTACAGCAAACACTTTTTTCAGAATGCACTGCTGGGCATCACTGTGCTTATCAGCAGATAAATACAGCTTGCAGGTCTTGTTAAACAGCAGTTTATGTCCCAACGGTACTCTGTGGGATTTCTGTAGGCTTTTCATACATTAAATTAATTTGCCAGTTCCCCTAATGGAGGACTGCAAGCCTTAGCATTAAGGAGTGTAAATTGGTAAATAATGGTAGGCAGGTTCTTCATGTTGCAAAGGTTACTACACAACATGGCCATGTTTGCCACTACTGATGTGGCATCGGAGAACATAGAGAAAACATTATTTGAGGCCTACAAAGAGTGTCTCTGATGAGACAGTTCAGAAAGAGGCCATAGGACAGGACAGGAAGTCCCTGTGGAGGAATCAGGGTAGCAAAAGGTGTTGGGCAGACATAAAGTAGGAAAGATAGACCAAAACCAGTCCTGGTTTGGTGGTCTGAAGTAATCATACAGCTTCACGTGCACTACTTTTAATACCTGGAAGCCTCTCGGATTCTTCATATTCACAGCATTCATAGATACTACCCGGTAAGTTAAGCCAAAAGGTTATAGGAGCCTAAAAAGGGCTTACACACAAGGAATGGCATTCCTCATCTAGAAGTAGAGACCCTACTAAGAACTGGTTTCTGGTTTTCTAGGTTCTGCCATAGTCAAGAGGGAGAGACAAGAATATCCACAGCCCCATTCAACTCATGTAGCTAAGATGGATGCCTAATTGCCTTAGGCAGACAAGATCTGGGTCCACTGCTTATAAGAGGCAACTTCCAAAGGCTAGGTGCAAAGATCATGGGGACTGATACTGATATCAGGACATGAATCCCATGCTATGACACAGAAGTTTCCTTAAGACATTATGAGTCCTATTGTAACTAAAACCTATTGAAATCAGTGGAGCTAGGCACCTCAGTATCGGAGGGCGTCAAACACTAAATGTACAGTTAGTTAAAACAAAGCAGAAGTTATAAAATTATAACACCAAATATTGGGAAAGTCAGCTTCAGGGCTAGGATATTGTTTCAGTGAAATCCTTGCTTTACTGGGTAATGCATCCAGTGTAGCCCGTTTGGGAGTAACCAAGTACAGAAATATAAAATATCCTAAATGCATTGAGCAGAAATGCAAACTTGAGATTTGTTTTTCTTTTTACATCTGAGCCATTTAGTATAAATATAAAGACGAGGCATTCAAACACTGCCAACCTCCCAGACATCCTCGGCTTCCTTTGTGGGCTATGCTATTTGTTAAAATAGACTTCTTGTTCAGGAAAAGTCTTTGGACTACTTAGTTGACAATTCATCACTGTTTGAAGGATATCATCCCTGTGTAATGGATACTAAGTACAAATGAATAAATGAATCTTTTTCATAAATAAATAGAACATGCAAGCAGCAATCATAGATCTAAATGTTAAAATATGGAAAGCTTTTTGTGGTCACAACGCAATGCTTCTAGGTTAAGGCCTGACTTATTAAATCACTATCAAAGTTTACTATTTCAGGCACATCATCTGTCAATAAAGAGCAAAATAAATAATCTTTTACTTCCCGGGTTAAGTAGAATTCATGAAGCTGAAATAATACTAATTGCTTGTTCTCTCAAAAAGCAGCTTTTGCAGAGAAGAGAAAGAAAAGGAATGTAAAGCGGATGGAAAAGAACTTATGATAATTATCTGTCACTAATTACACATCCAATCTCTAAAAAATAGTAGGTTAATGATGGTAACCTACATAATGATGCTGCTGAAGACTTCTTCCTACGCCCTTGTACACTCTAAGAAACCTTTTAACTCCAGCTTCCACCTCAACATGGCAGCACACCTCATTGCCTTGCAGATGCCCAGGGAACAATTGTGAGGCAGAGAAAGAAACAGTTCTCAACCTGGTAAAAGCCATTTAACTTGATGTCATTCCAAGTAAAATTTGGACAGCCGTAAGGAAAGATTTGTTTCAGAGAGCCAAGGAAGCAGACAGTCCCATCAGGGGAGCAGCGTATAAATGCTGCTGGCATTTATACGATCTCAGATTACTTACACTGCCAGACTAAGAAGCTGCTGATTTAAAACTATCATTTCTGTTGCCTCTATCCAACATAGGAAGGGTTCAGTAGCATCTAGGGTTTGGTGGTTGCCAATGGACCAGTGGCATGCATAATGCACACTAATCCAGCAGTTTAGAGGAGTGGAAAGTAATCATCTTATTACCAACAAGAAATAATAAAATCTAGGTACATAAAAGTGGGGAGATATTGAGAAGTATTTGTGTTTTCCTCTTTGAAGTGTGCCAAAGTGGGGAATAGCAACTGAAAATCACGAGAGAAATCCCTGGCAACATTTCTGACAGTGGCATATGCACAGTTTAGCAATCTGTTACACTCAGAGAAATGGACATGGGATTGACAAGTGACTGGCATGAATGTCTCTGGAATAATTATGTCAAAGTAGTGTAATAGGCATCAAGGGAGGATTTATTGCAGGCTGCTACTTAAAAAACTAGGAATACTCCAGTATGGAGAAACTGCATCCAGTAACCTTTTCTGAGGAGTGTAGAGAATAGAATCTGAGGCAAGGTTAGCAGTTTTAGCAGCTTCTGAAATGAGCAGTACTTACAGATCCTAGACTCAAAGGGTCTGAGACCTAAATGGACTATTCAGACTCTCTTCTCTGCTTGCCTGCACAACAAAAGTTACAGCATTCCACCTAATGATGACTTACAGCATTAAAACATATGTAACTATTATATCTTATTTCCCACTAGACTTGACATGTTTTAGGTGTTTGTAAAGCAGCATGCAATAAGATAAACAGGAAGTAAATACACAAGCACTACCAAAGCCTATAGTAGCTACAGTGCCAAGGCTTCCAAAAAATATGGGTAGTTTAGCTGCTGACTTCTTACATTAGTTTTTCATGTACATTATACCCCACCCGGAATAGTGCATCCAGCTCTGGTGTTCCCAGTACAGGAAAGACATGGAGCGAGTCCAGAGGAGGGTCATGAAGATGATCAGGGGCCTTGAACACCTCTCCTACAAAGACAGGCTGTGAGAGCTGGGCTTGTTCAGCCTGTGGAAGAGAAGGCTCCAGGGCAACCTAATTATAGCATACCAAAACTTAAAGGGATTTTACAGGAAAGTGAGAGAGGGAGTGTTCACCAGGAAGTACAGTGATAGGAGAAGGGGTAGTATTGTCAAGCTGAAAGAGGGTAGGGTTAGGTTAGACGTTAGGAAGAAATTCTTTACTATGAGGGCAGTGAGACACTGGAACAGGTTTCCCAGAGATGTTGTGGAAGCCCCATCCCTGGAAGCATTTAAGGCCAGGTTGGATGGGGTTTTGGGCAACCTGGTCTAGTGGAGGGTGTCCCTGCCCTTCTAGTGGAGGTCCCTTCCAACCTAAAGCATTCTATGATTTTATGTCTCTATGAAATGTAATGAAGAAAGGTACAATGCTTGAGTGCACAGTGACTGTCACTCTTTAAATAAAATGTAAGAACTTACCTGAAACTCCCTAAAAGGAATAGAATGCTTTTCTTGCACTCCAGAGGAATTTTTATCTATTAAATATACATAATGTTACACATAGGCATGGATCTTGTATCCATATTCCTTTATAGATTAAGTCTTTTCATGAAGAAATAATTTAAGATGTACTACTCCAGCAGTAGGTAGAATTTCTTCTGTGAACATAAGAGAACTCAGAATTTACCAAGTGAAGGAGCATAAAAATTAATTTTCCATAATGATGACTAGATAAAATGCAGGCACTTTGCCTAAAATCCACTACCTTTCTTTATGACAAGTAACTATTTTGTGACTTCAGAATAACGCCATTCACATGCAAAACTCCACTTTGAGTGACTATACATCACATAGTAATAGTCTTCACATAATTTGCCCAGGAAATACAACACTTAACAGCCAAGAGAAGTGTTATTCTGTCCTTACAACCTCTTAAATGAAAAACAACGTTAGGGGTTTCCATGCTGCGGGTGGTTTTTCTCCTCTTTTATTTTTCATTGTCCTTTGCTACTTGAAATAAAACAATGGATTTGCACATGTTAACACATCTGAATAGATACATGTTTAAGATCTAAAAGCACAGATGGTATTGGAGTTAAGCCAACTTTGAGGCTTATTCTGTAGCTTGAAGCTTTTTGCACAGCTGAGCTGTATTCAGAAGCCACCACTGGTCCCGAGAAGCAAAAGACCCAGAGTATTCACAGGCACAGGGAAAGACTTTTTCTCTCTCTGTAGGCTGACTTAAGATCTATGCTGTAGTTTTGCCAGATTTCCACCATGTGGCTGGTATTCAATGACACATCTGCTCTTACTGAACAGAAAGGAGGGTAGTGCATGAAATGGCTACTATTTTAGTTGCTGCCTCAAAATCCTTTCAACAACATGCTTATCTGGGCCAGAAACAGAAACTGGCTGGAATAAGAGATATAGAATTTACAGGAAGGATATCCAACTTAGTGGAAGTAAAAATAAACATGCAAAACGGCTTTACCAGTTGACATTCATTGAACTTGGATATGTCAAACATGAAACATTTTAGGAGATTAAATTATTTTTCCCTCAGAAATACTGTCTTCTTGCTGTCTTTCATTTCATTTTCTGACACCTTTACAATGAAAAGCCCTTAGGCAGCATCCTCAAAACTTATCCACTGTAGGTTCTACTCTTCCTCAGAGGACATGTAGCACAAACACTAAAAAAAAGTGTAAAAGAACTAGAAAAAGTCCATTTTTATTCTGTTACTGCCATGAATTTTCTGAGAAACTAAATCTATATAAACTAGTCTTTCTGTGCTTTTCTTATGCTTCTGTAAAATGGATACAATTTTAATTTTATTTTTGGTGCCCAGGGGTTCAACTAAGATTCTTCCACATAAAGGACAGAAATGCAGAAACAGACCACCTCTGTTTTAAATCCATCATAATATTAAATGCTATTGTACTAAAAAGAGCAGGGGCAAGGCCAGTTCCCAGGCTGCAGGAAGTTAGAACATTTGACCAAGGTAAAATGAAAACCAAGGAACTGAATCCAGATTGATTATGTGAAGGTCAGCTTTGTGCCAGTGTCTTATCTACTTATAAACCCCACTGATTCATTTACAGGGATATTGTGATAGTAAATGAATCTGTGTAATCAAGAGAGATAAACGGAGGTGTAGAGATGTTGAAGAGTATATTAAATTCAGCTTTAAGCAAAGACTCAGAATATAAATCTTTGTGTCACAGAATCCACATGATCCCACATAAGGGACCTTGGTGTTCCAATACCATTCTCCATATGGGAGAAAGTTGATGGTCCAATTGACAGTCTTTGGGTAGAAATGCCTTACTAGTGAAAAAAGGACCCCAGCACAAACCACAAACTCATCTTCACTTTGTGCATCAACATACTCTCTCCTTACAGGTAGATAAAGCCCAACATAGTTATATGGTGTCCTAATTCCAGATTTCCAAAGGTTCATAGCTTTTGAGTGCTAAAGAAAAACAAATTCCTTATTAGTGCTCTAAATACTAAGGCTACTGGAAACTAGTGTGGGTCTAGAAACCAAACTTTATCTCTAATTTTTGTTTAAAGTATTCAGGTTTGCTTGCTTAAATGCATGGGACATAAAAAAACCAACCCCTAGAGGTGACAAATTTTGCTCACAACAGACCTCCAATTTTACAAGGTATTATTATGAAGCTACTATAACAAATCTACTCTAATTCACCTCATGGATCTTCACTTCAATCCACTTTGACTCCGTCCTTCTCATATCTTCTTTCTCTGTCATCAGGCACTGTCATTGGTGCGGTGATCTAAGAAACAGCTGAGTAGTATCTCCGCCTTTTATAAACTCTACTCTTAAATGTCAATTATATGTGTTTTCAGACTCACTTGTATTTTCAGCTTCCTCAGTAGTATCATGTTTTTTTCAGCCTATAATAACTGAATTTTGGAAAACGTTTTCACATGTAATATTTTCACAAAAAATGCAATCTATTGCATTTCAGGGATATTTAAGGAATAAAATTTTCATAGAAAAACATGCTACAAATCATCTGTAGCTAACTTATAGCTGTTTAGTTAACCATATGTCAAATAATTCGTTTGTATCTGAACTTGGTTAATTTTCTATAATAAAGCTGTTGAAATGTGTCTTATATTAACTGTACGCCAAATAACTTGTAGATAGAATGTACAAAGATGACGGAATTCAAAGAATGCATTTTTTATGTCACCACACATCAGTTAATAACGCAGATGTCTAATTATGTAATTATATTTAGCATTCAGATGCCACACAGGCTTAACTTAATTACAAAATGGATTTAAAAATCAATCCTGCAAAAGGTAAACTTTTATTATGGGACAGTTCAATATATTTTTCAAATACTGTAAATGAATATCTAAAGCATTTAAGATACCACTAAATGCAAATTAATGGAGAAATACTTTGTCTGTGTATTTCTTTTTAAGGGAAACATACTAATACATCAAATTTATAGTCCATTACTTTGTCTCATAGATAGCAGTAATGATGAAGCTAATGCAGAATGCTAATTGTATCTTGAATAAGATATAAAGAAAAGCAAACAATGTTGTACTAAATAAATGTAGCCTGCTCTAAAGAAAAGCAAAAATCCCTGTTGGACAAGAAAATGTGCCACATTTTCATCATAATGATCTAGAGAATGGTGATGTTGATTAAAAAATGAAAGACCTATTTCAAGTCATGCAGTTTAGTCATATACTGGAATCATAATTTGCCTAAACTCCAAGAATCAGCAAGAAAAAAAATGAAAGGTTGATTCCACACCAGTATTTCAAAATGACCAGGGAAATCTTTAAACTATGATCAGAATTTGAACCCAACCCATTATAGAAACAGGCTGGAAAAATCATGAGTCTGATTGAGTCTACATTTTATTAACAGATACTGAAAAAAGGGGATTGGAAACTATAGAGTAAAAAGAGTAAAAATTTGCTTCACTCAGTGAGAAGTCAAGTGTCTCCACACATAATATATCAAGTCCAAAATCCATTAGAAGTTAGAGTGAAAAACTCATACTGATCTCAGCATGCTCAACAATCAAAAAACAATTATTTATCAATTACTAGCTTAGAGTAAAAGCACTGGAGTGGATGGTGCATGGCTACTGCTTCAGTATGGGCTGTGCAGAACCAGGACCTTGCTTGAGGCAGTTTAAAATGGCTCCATAGACCTAGTTCTTAAAACCACAACTGTTTCCAAGATGCAATTTCAACTAGTCAGAGACCTGTCTTCTGTCCTTGATCCTCCCAGAAAGAATACGGAAAGCACATCACCTGAGACAGGCTCAGCAAAGGATTATTCTTTCTTCTCTTTTCCAGCTTCCTTAAACTAGACCCCAAGAAGTTCTAATCATCCATAAGGTTCATAGCTTAAGGTTCACAGAAGCAGAAACTAGATTTTTTGATTAATGAATAAAAATCACTGACATTTTAAGGTCTAATAGTTAGAGACTGCCCGTGATTTCACTGGGCATTAAAATGGAGCTAGAAGAAATACCTGAACTGGAAGAAGGCTAATACAGATAGATGGAGTTTTACGATTTTTCCCACATTCATAATACCACATCTATCCCAAGGAAATTTCGGAACCACAGAAATAATAGTTGGAAGTCATGTAGCCCAAACTTTTGCCTAAAGTGGGACTAATGCCAACTGTAGATGAAGTTGATTACAGCTTTGGCTGAGTTATCTGAGACAGATAACTATTTCCTTACAGGTGATATTTTATTTTTTTTTCCTAATGTCTGGTCTGAACCTTCAAAGAACAATTTAGGCTCATTCATTTAACCAGCTGTACCTAGACCCAAAATAAGCATGACAAAGTGTTGCCTTAAGAGGCAAATGTATTTGACATATATTTCTGTACATAATTCACTTTCACAACTATTCTGCATTGTCCACAACTACCTGAGCAGAGGTTGTAGCCAGGTGGGTGTTGGTCTCTTCTTCCAAGTAACAAGTGTTAGTACGAGAGGAAATGGCCTCAAGTTGTGCCAGAGATGGTTTAGATCAGATATTAAGAAAAACATCTTCACCAAAAGGGTTGTCATACATTGGAAAAGTCATTGAGTCACCTCCCCTGAAGGTATTTAAAAGTCATGTAGACGTGGGGACACATAGTTTAGTGGACTACTTGGCAGTGCTACATTAATGGTTGGACTTGATGATATTAAAGGTCTTTTCCAACCTGTATGATTTTATGTGGCAATGAAGACTGCGGTCTAGCGATAACAATTCAGCAGAACCAAATCTCTACACTATTTCTGCCAATTCACTTTTCTGAACAGCACAATGGGGAGAGGGTTCATCTGCTTCTTCCTACGCTCTGTCCTTGCTGTTAATCACTACATTCTGGAGTGTGGAGGAAGCAATCCTGCAATTCATATTTTTTAGACTCAGTTTTGGGATTATTTGTTTCTCTACAAGGGCATAAATCATAAGCTCCAAGCAAGTTCCCAGCAAATTTCGGTCCATTTCAGTACCCCAGTACAAAGACCCTGTTTAATAACTTGTCCATGTTCTAATTGTGGATGTTCCCTTGCTAGATAAAATGATCTTCATTCTTTGTATACTTGGCATACTTATTTTTAATGGCATCCATTATTTTTAGACATTTTTTCCTTAAAAAGCAGTGTCTAGGTAAACAACAGGTATTCAGACAGATATTTTTTGCTGACAGCCTCAGCAGTAGAATATCATGATGTAATGCTCATGAAGTTTTAATTGAATTTTACCTTTTGGAAGAACACACTGACTTCATGAAATTTTCAAAGAAAAACTTTGAAAAAAAATATGGCAGCCATTTCCTTTTGAAGGCTAAGTGATTCATTTCTGTCTCTATATTTGCCTTGTATATATTGTGTAGCTATCGCTGTAAAAATCAAAAAGAATCAAAGTAATACACTAGAAACTGCTTTAATTCGAAGTAAAAGTAACACAGTCAAAGAACATGCTGTGAGATCAACAAGCTGAGAGGGGAGTGGAGCTTCCTGCGTCCCTTTCATCCATCGTACAATTAATTTTTAGAATGCCAGAATTTCTCTCCAAATAGAAATGCCAGGTCCTAACCAGCTGGGAGGATTAGGGCAACAATATTTCTTTCTGTAGTTTACTGTCTGATTTTACTCTCTTTGGAGTGTCAGAGTGAAACATCAGAATAAATGATCAGTAAAGGTCATTCAAAATGAGTTAAAGTTTAAAAAACCCTCTGCAGTTATAGCTAAGAATCTGCTGCTTCTATAGTCACTTTGGTTGCATGTTTACTTTGACTTCTGCTCATAAACACACACACTCCCACCAATATGGAGCTGGACACCTGCTAGCACAAGAAATACATAACAGCACAAAAGGGTCTGTTACCATTAAGTACATGTTAAGTACTGCCAGATGTGCACATGCACTAAATTTAATTCAGCATATAGCTTTTTTTGACAAATTTATGATTTAAGAAAAACAAAATCTTACCATCACTCTGCAGTGATGAGATGGTGCATAAAACCTGCCCAGATGCCTCTACATCACCATCTAAGTGGTGAAATTAAAGCCAGATGTGGGTTGCTACCTGCTCTTCTTGGTGGAGCACCTCTGTGGACTGGCCAGACACGACTAGTCCCTGCTGCCACAGGAAACAGAGACCAGAGGACAACTTCTGACAAGGATTTGTGAGGAAACCAAGGCAACCAATCTAAGCAATTTTGCTTTCATCACAAAATTGGATTAACATAGAAAATGAACAAAAACTGTGTGGATGGCTGTTAAATGAGCCCATGACAGGACACCATTCATTTCAGCCTTGTGTCAAGCCCAGCCCCATCCTGGTACTTCTTTCTGACTATTAGCAACAATCTTTCTCGGATCAGTTCTACCAAAGTTACATTATTCTTAGCACTAAACAGGATCTTTACATTCCCCAAACTGTAGATCTCTTTAATATGTCAGGATTACCATACCATCAAGCACATCCTATCAGCATGTTAAGCTTAAACTTGTGTGTTGGATAGCAAGTCACGAGTCCCTACCTCTTTTTTTCCTTTCCCACCATTCTGCTGCTCCAGGTACAAATCATCCAATTCCTCCAGCTCTGGCTCACTCATCCATTGCTGCCTGGTTCCTGCTTACTCCCATAGAAATGCTACCCTCATCAGATCCCAAGACAACAGCTGCACATCCGACTAACCCAAGTGAACTTAGAACCCCTGGCAGAAGCCTGGACAGTTAGTACCTGATACAAAACAGAGTAGTTGCCAAAGCATACTGTGAACTTTTTATCAGAAATAATCCTAAAACCATAGCACAAGGAGAAGCAAACACTCTACCTGTTCATAAGGGCTTACTGGATATTTCACAATACAGAGATCCAAGCCATCTAATCTGTCACCCTTAGCCACCATGCCAAAAAAACCCCCAAAAGGTCCAGCTTTCTAAACAGAGAGATACTCGCAGTTGTCACTGGAAAACATAGACTCAGTGTTTTTTCAAAGCACCTACCTGTCTCTGGAGGTCTCCTAATCCAGTGCTGGGAAGCCTAGCATTTTCTGAGAATCAGCACTTTTCTGAGCCATGGTCACACTTCTCTGTGGAGGTGAGAAATTACATGTACTCACTAAAGGAGAGCTTAATGATAAAAGCATTTCCTTAAGGTGACAAATACGTCTTCTTCAGCCTCAGACACTTTAGAGCTCATCCTTCCACTCCTATTGCCACACACTCAAGGAAAGCTCCCTTGAACTCCAGGCCCTAAGTTATCCTTGATAAGAATGCTCTTCATGGCCCATATTGAAATGAAGTAAATTTGCAGCTGAGAATACAACACCAGAATAGAGGACACAAGTAGGTGATATTTTTATAGCATGATGGACAGGAAACCTGACTTCTGACCATTCATTTCAGAAGTATTTTAATATGCCATCCAGCTGGGAGCCAAATCTATGTCTCCTTGCTGTTAACCAGTAGAACTGTAGCATTCTCCCTAGAATGCTGGCTAGGGCTTTCTAACAGGAAACATGATGACAGGGTTCAAATCTCTCCAGACTGAGGTAAGCTGACAGTCAGAGTTTCCCTTTTCCAGAGTAAATGCTGTGATTACTCAACAATTATGTAAATGATAGGCATCACACATTCCTCTGGATGCCTTTCTGAATTAATTCAGATCTATCAGCACTTGTTAGACAAGCTCAGCTAACAGTTATCAGATTAAACTCCTGGGGACATTTGGGCAAAGAGGGGAGTCTCACTCCCCCATTTACGATTCATCTGAATATGGATGTTAGCCTAAATATATGTGCTTAGGAAGGTTTCAGGTTGGCTGGCAAAGCAACTATCATGTGTATTAATTATGAGGAGCCCAAAAGACCCCCATGACCTCTCTTTTTTGCAGGGACTGATGATGATACACATGGCAGACAAGTATGAGCAACTGGTCTGCCCTTTGAGCCAGCAGAAGATAATCTAGGAGGAACTCAAAGGCGGGACAGTCACTGTCCCATAGCACCGAGTCATCTCCACCATATCCTGTGCCTCAGAAGAGCTCAGCACCATGCTTGCCCAGTTCTATCATTTCCATGTTAGCACTGCCTTACACCCTAAAAACTTGGGAGTGGTTTGCTCAGACATGCCTGCAATCTAACTTAACATTCAAACTAGCTGGTTTACAGTGATCAGTAGTGAAAGAGAATCCATTCCATGGCCCAAAGAGACTATTTCACAGACATTTTCCTTGCTTTATGTACAAATGATCTAAGCACAAGAACTTGGATCTGTTCAAGGACACCATTAATTTTTACATTGTTATTTACATGAATTTTTGGTCTTTTAATTACTGCTAGGTCACCCACAGAAAGAGCTGCCCTCTTCTTTTTAAGTAATGAGCGGGTACAGGAATTATTTGAGGGTTACTGAACACATCTCTAGTCATTAGTCTACCGTTCATTTCAGAAGAGGTTGATTACATTAACAATCCAACCATTACAAGAGACCTAGAGATGTATGTAGTAGTCTTTTCTTTAAATAAAATCCTTATATCACAAAATAAAGCACATGTAAAAACATGCATTCTGGGTTGGTTTTTTTTTTACAGTACTATCTTGAAGGACATCTGAAGAAGAAAAATATTTCCTTAATATCAACCTGTGTGAAGAAAAAACTGCAAGCAGTATCATGTAGTTCTGTAGGCAATCTCCGTAAACAAAATTCTAAACAAAAATCAATAGTGACAGTGCAAAGGAACATATTAAGTGGAATTTGAGACCAGTTCATTGATTTGTTTCATACACACCTTTCTTCTTTTTTTCATTGCTTTTAACATCTTGTGAACAAAGATGGAAATGCATGTGTATTCAGTATGTCACAAGTTCTATTTTACTACATAGTTTATTCATCAACCTATATCCCCATAAAGCATAGTTACTGATTTCTTATATTAAAGACATAGATGATATCAACAATTCTGAATCAATGCTTGGGATAGCCTTGTACTCTTCTGCAACCTTCTATTCAAGAGTATCACCTCTATGACACTGGGGTTAACACAAGAGGTTGTTTTCAACCCTGTATATAACTAGATTCATTCTGCTGCCTTCATGTTGAAATAAATGAAACAGAAGTCCTATGAAAGCATGAACAAAATGGTAAGATAACTGATTAACTGCAGAAATCTGTCTTTTTCTTACAAGTTTCCCCACTCTCCACAGTTTCATCTCAGACAGAATTGGGCTATTTATGGCACATACAGATTACATTTTCCCAGATAACCCTGATTAAGTACTACCTTTTCAATACATTATGTAAATTGTCATTAGAGCTAATGAACCTATTTGTTGCCAATAAATTACTTCTTGGATTTGGCACTTTTTCTGTTAATGACTCACCCAGGAAACAAAAGTGACCTTTATGGATTTACTTATTACATATTATTTTTACCCTAGCATGATTTTTCAAATTTTCTTTCAGTGTTCTTAATTATCTCATCAGTATTTTTTTAACTTGTTTAGTAACCTTAAATAAGATCACATTTTTTCTAACCATTGAATCATGACCAAATGCAAAAGAGTACCTAACTTAAAATTCCCATTTCAATTAGTCTCTTCAGGGAATATTTGCTTTAAGTTTTGTACAATGAGTTTCCTTGTAGTTTAACATTTTACCTCGTGAAACACTGAGAGCAAAGAATGTATACTGCATTCTGCAGTACATATGTTACAGGAAGCTGGAAGAGCTGTAATCTAAAATAAACATAATAAAAAAGGGCAGTTTCTTAATTGCCCTTTATAATCATAGTAAAAATCTTTTAGATTAATCAGGACTTTTACAGATAAAACCATGTACAAATTTGAACCTTTGATAAGGAAAAAAATTGTTGTATGTCACAGATATGAAGAACATGTGGTTTCTGTCTAGTGTTACACTGTGAATGAAAGCTACAGCAAAGCCATCTTCTCAGAAATTGCGGGAGGGTAGGAGAGGGCTGTCCTGGGGCAGGGCAGGGCACAAAGCAGGCAAAAGTGTTATCATAGATGAATCTCTTAAACTTACATATGGTACATCTCTAAATGGAATAGCTACTTGTTAGATTGAATATGTTGTCAGAGTGACCATCAATTAACTATTTAAAAAGGTGATCATAGAATCATAGAATTGCTTGGGTTGGAAGGGACCTTAAAGATCATCAAGTTCCAACCCCCCTGCCAAGGGGAGGGACACTTCTCACTCGACCAGGCTGCTCAAGGCCCCATGCAACCTGGCCTTGAACACTGCCAGGGATGGGGCACCCGCCACTTCCCTGCGCAACCTGTTCCAGTGTCTCACCACCCTCGTACTGAAGAAATTTTTCCAAAAAAATTCGTGTGTCTGTGATACATGATGATTTACCGCAATCATACAGTTAAACCCTTTACCAACATTTAATCTGCAACCCCACAGAAACAAAAGCCTATCCAACCCATTTTTCCCCAGAAGCATCTTAAAGAGTCCACATTGATAAAGCAAGTAGCTACACACTGCACACTGTATTTTTATAAGAGAAAAATTATGAGAATTTAACACTAACATGAGAGATTTTATTCCAACAAATTAGCCATTCAAACATTTTATCAGTAATTAATCAGGAAAAGTCCTCATGTTGACCTGGGAACTTTAATTTGCCTCTCTTTTGGCCTTGCCATCAGCCCAAAAGCAAAAAAGTCCACAGATGTTAGCTCTGTGTGAGTTACAGCAGACACATTGCATACATACTTCACAACCATATTAACCTTGTTGTGACTGTGAAAGAGAATACCATTGAGTCATGAATAAGAAATTGGATCAAAATACACAGGCATTTCAGTATAGCTTTTTCCTGAGTACTGCTGTTGGAATCAAACATTACATAGCCTGTACATATTAAGGTGCAGAGCTTTCCCTATCTCTGTGAACTGTGCAAGCTAGACTGATGTTTATGGAACACTCAATGACCACCCTCAGATTTGAAGAGAATATTTTAACAGGTTTTACTTCCAGACTGCCTTAGCATTTTTCTTAGGTAACACTGGTGTCTCCGTTGACTTCTGAGTAGAAAAAAAATTCTTCCCCAGTATGAAAAATTTTAATTTTTAAACAAAGTAATGTCTGTGTTTATCTGGCAACAGAAGAATAATTGTTCATTTCCGTGCTGTAAGATGTATGAATTTGACAGGTAAATACATTGTTGGAAGATTATCTCAGTGATAAATTTTGTTCTCTGAATATTTTAAAAACAGATTTCACCTTTTCTATTTTTTTGTTAATTTTCATGACTGTACCAGCAGTATAGGCCACTGTGTTCTTAAAATGTAGATATCTGCATAGATTTAAACACTTTTTCTTTAGCCGTGTTGGAAGATTTTGAAGTCATAGCTATTGGAAACAGTGCAGCTGCCTTAGGTTTGGCCAATCCCTATACACTCAACCAGTCACTAATAGCTCAAGAGCATTATCTCAGAATATTCCAGTTTGTAGAAGAGTTTGCAGTTCACACTTGAGCAACATGTGGAATCTTAATATGTGTTCCTAACATCAAGCATGATTACCTCAATGCAAACCTCATTTTTTTATCATTTAATTTTATATAAACAAAATTGAAAGTCCCATATACATTTGTTTGTCCCAACTTCCTCTCTCCTGTGAGCATATCATAAAACAAAGTATAAAATGCTGTGAATAAAGTGCAGCATACATTATCTGCTCGGAATCTTTTCATTTCTCTCCCTCTTCTCAAAAGACAGGGTTGTGTTTCCTGAACTTCTAAAATATCTATCATTCCTGAAATGAAAGATATTGTTCTCTCTGGCTTACATCCCAAGTATCTGAGAATTCTTCTTCAGTTTCTGTCCCCTTACCTTTCCAAAGAGCAATACAAACAGTTTTGTTTGTGCTGTCAGTAGGAAGTTTGTATCTCTAGATTCCAACACAAACACAACAGTTGGAAGAAACTTGTTTTATTCCACTTTAGCATGCCAAGAGGTTTCCAGCTCAATAGAATCTTCTGGATTTCATAACTGTTGTTCTTGTCCTGGGGATTTCATCAAAGTGCAGACATGCAATCTATCCCACATTGTCAGGAAGCATCTCTCGAACAAAGTTAGCCCCTTAAGTTTGGATAGTAAGTAGCAGAAGATTGAACAAGTATGTTAAGATATTTATAACATTTCATTTAAACAACTTTGAAATCTCCAAAGTTTGTCTCATAGACAAGAGCAGCAGGGAAGACCCTGAAGTCTTTTATCAGAGTCTTGTTGCTATAGCCCACAGAGCTTCTTTGATTTATGCCAGATGACGATTTTGTCCATAGTTAAACAGTTAAACAAATGAGGTGGAACAGATCACCATATTGTTAAATTAAAGAAATGAGCAGATCTGAGCCAGCTAATGCCAGAAAACTAAAATACATATTCTCCTTGTAGCTTTGAAAATGCAGGGTGAAAAAAAAAAATAAATCTGTCAGTGGAAATGTACTGTCTAGTAGCAATGTATCACCCCAATAAGTTAGCATAGCTTGCAGAAGGCACTCGTCAATGAAAGCCCATTGTCTGATAATTCACATCAGTGACTTCCCCATTGAATGAATACATTCCTGACAACAACAAATATTTTTGTCTTTTTTTTCTTCAGTTAACTTCCATAATGAAAAATCTCATCCAGTGTCAAAAAGTAATAGTTTCTCAAATATTTACCGCTCATGTTTGGAAGACTAACTGGTTTTATTTATTTACCTTATAATACAACAGTAAATTACTATATATTCCATGAAAAGCTTGAAGAAATAAAAAGCAAAGATTTTCCTTAGTTGTAGGGAAACATTAAACAAAAGTGAAAGGTCAGACCAAGATAGCTGCTCAGGATCTGCTCAGGATTCAGACACAACCAGCTGTCTTTGTAAATTTGCCTTGCATTCCCTGCAGCCTTCAGGACTGGCAGTTTTCAGGACAACCAAATAGTATAAGATAAACAGATACAAAAATGAGGTTTGAGGGGCAACTAATTCCAGGCTACTGAGTCTTCATTTTAACTCATTTACGTAGATCTATCTATGCAAAGGACAGCCACAAAACCTCTGTGTCACTAAGATGCAATGTAGAGTTTGTATCAATGCTGAATTACATGGTATTGTTATGCAGCCACTTTGACCATGTCTACAGAAGAAGAAGTCAGTGATGAACCGAATTGGGGATCAATATCCCTCAGGTTATTAGAGCAGAAGTATATGTAGAAAAGAATTTACTATAAAACTATTAGATGTATTTAAAGTAGACAAAGCTGAAGAACTGCATAATATGCATCAGTAAACATTATCAGAATTTACTAGGAAACGGGTAAAGCTTTAAATCATGTTTCTACATGTTCAGGAGCTTCAAGAGAGACTGAAGAGGAACCCAATTCCCTTGTATTTGAAATAGAGACATTAAATTGTAGCACTTGGGTGGTTGGTGATTGGGAGAAAAAAAAAACAGAATTAAAAGTTTGAGATGCCTATAATTTCACTGCCTATAATTTCAAAGGCACAGAGTGTTTATTAATAACACCCATCTCTCTCTATCTTGTCTTGAACATAAATTAAAGCAAAATTAAATATAATAACTGAATAATAATCACAGAATCACAGAATGTTAGGTGTTGGATGGGATCTCAAAAGATCATCTTGTCCAATCTCCCTGTCAGAGCAGGATCACCTAGATTAGGTCACACAGGAATGAGTCCAGATGGGTTTTGAATGTCTCCAGAGAAGGAGACTCCACAAATTCTCTGGGCAGTCTGTCCCAGTGCTAGTCACTCTCACAGCGAGAAAGTTTTTCCTAGTGTTCACATGCTTGCTCCAGCTTTCACCCATTGCCCCTTGTCCTATCATTGAACATAATGTATAATAAAAATGTAACTGAAACTTCTGGTACTAGATTCAGCTTTCTTGTGTAAGCACTTAAAAAATTATATTCTGACCAATTAAAATGTCACCAATATCAATTAAAAACCTCATGTTTTCTCTAAGAATTTTAGAGGTTGGAAGGGACCTCAAGAGATCATAGAGTCCAACCCCCCAAATTTCCATATAACTTGTTTTTCCAACATATTCTTTCCTGCACTACAAAATAGACAATACTAAATCTTCTAAATACAAATATTTCAAACTTATATATCACTGACTACTATATCTATACGGTGAGATAAGCAGTTAAAGTGAAAATAACATATTTCTCAGTATTTCATGTTATAATAAGCTCATTATTTATAGTATATTGTCCCTATGCCTAATTATATGTGTCTCATTTCTTTGCACTATATGGAAAAGTTATCACGCCAAAATGCAAGATTCATCCTTCTATTGCACAGTGAAATGGTAACTATGGGTTTCTACATTATACAGTGCTTAAATAATAATAATGTTACCAGCTCTATCAGAGGTCAAATATTAACATCTTTGTTGATATTCATTTGTTCCTTGGGCAAACACTAGTGGCATCAAGCCAAGTCATACTAAAGGGAATATTTAACAAAAAATACCATTAATATATGATGTTTTAAGCTATACATGACTTTTGTTTATAAAACATGGAGTGTGTTCACATTAACAAGGTTATAAGAGCTATAGGTTCACTTGAAACTTCTTTCTGCTCTTTGATGTTGCAGAATCACCAACTGCTCCTTTGAAATTCAGCAGCAGCTGAACCAAATCACTCTCAATCGACATTAGTGATAACCCATTCAATCTCCTGTCCCACGGTTGACCTCAGTCTGGTTTTGATCAGAACTAGTTTGGGTGCAAGAGCATTCACCTTCACAGGCTGACAAGGAGAATCAGGTAAATTGAAAGCTATTTATGTTAGCATTTCAACACTGTAGCTATTACAAACCCCTATATAATCAGCATTATTTAAAGTAGATTTTATGCTATGTGAACCTTCAGTTGATCAGAGATTAATATTTTAAAATACAGCTAAGAAGATCAGAGTATACAGACTTTATTTTTTTCATATCCTGGGTTATAAATTGACAGCAACAGCAGTAGCAATAGCTTTCATGCCAATGGTATCAAATATATGATCAATGCCTGTGAGAAATTCAAAATGACTTTAGACAACAGTGTCCTAAGCTACTCTGCTGACTACTACAAGATTGTGGATTTGCATATACATTTTTAACTTGACCTTTTATAGCCACATTTCACTTTCACCAGTGTTTTTCATCTTTCTTGTGCTTGCTCCAGATTCTGAAGTAAGCCTGTCTAAACCTAGGAATTGACATTATCCAAATTTACCACTATTTCCAGGTGCTAAATATTTCAGGCCTGGGAGGAAGAGGGATATCTAATAAAAATCTGTGAATGAGTATATAGCGAAAGAAGCAATTATGTTACAAAGAAAAAAATAAGCATCTGGGAAAGGCTTAAGACCCCCAGATCTAGTAGACTGATGCGAAAACCAGTATTTTTCTGTGCAAGGTTGTGGGCATTCTATCCAGGCTACAAATACACACAATTTGTTTCTCTGAAATATTGACATAAATAGCCTTCAATTTACCTGACTCATTGGAACAATATTCCGGTTTCAAGGGTCTGAAACTTAGATGAAAACAATGTGTTTTCAGAAGCAACCAAGTTGAATACTTAGCTTTCAATAAATCAGTTTTGTCATATGGGATATGGCATTATACTAGTACTAAATTTTTTCCCTCTGTGCCATCCACCAATAGAAACTGGATTTCAAAGACAAATAGAGCAAACCTCATCCATCAGTTACGGCCATATTTCCCTACTGCCCTTAGCTGGAGTTGTACAGCTATAATGAATGTCAGCATTTTTCTAATTTAGGCAGACAGCTACAGTGGCTTGGTGATTACAGGAAGTTTTTCTGCAATTACAGATTTCAGGTTAAGTAATATATCTAAAGGCTGTCATAGTCAATGTTGATTGATGAATGCAATATATGTTTGGTTGCATATGAATACTGTAACCAGGAACAACAGGCGGGAAAAAAAGGCAAAACATGCAGAAAATAAAGTATCAGAAATAACATCTAAAAATAGACCTTAACAAGTCATTTAATGACCTGTCCCAAGGTCAAATCAACTATACCTATGTCATAGCTGGGAGACTGTTGTGTAGCTTTTTCTTGAAGTCCTGCAGTGAAGACTTCATAGCTTTCTTCTAAGTATGTATTACAGCACTTGCATAATCCTGTGATTCTGTGATACTGTTAAAAGATTATTCCTGATGTCTAATCTAAAGCTTCCTTGCTTCAGCTGAAGGCCTCTAATTGCAATCTTCATCTCTTATTACCCAATGGACAGCTCTTGACCAACAATGCTGGTGACACGGGTAAGAGAGAACTGGGGCCAGGAGATGCAGATTTAGAACCTGACCAGTTATGGGAACTGGAGGTAGGGATGGTTCATCTCTGAAGCTGGTGACCTTTGTTCTGTCAAATCAATTAAAGATAAAACATTCTTGTAGCATATAAATTTGTTGAATGTGTGTTTAGGGAGTGGAGTATGTCTTCCACCAGAGGACATTGGTAAGTTTATGCACATCTGCCGTGAAGTCTTCAGCCGGTATCTATCTGCTCACTTCTATTCCAATGATGTAAAAAATACAGAAATAAATTTAAATGAATTGAGGTTAAAATATTTTAATTGGCTTATTGGGTTTTAAAATTCATATAGCAGCCATGTCAGTTAGTATCTGAAGCCTTACAGCAGTTGACTGATGAAATCCACTCCTTGTTCTTTCAGTGCAAGGAGTGCCAAAGTGCTGTGAAATGAAAAGTTCCAGAAAGGAAAACAAAGGGGGAGGAGGGAAAGGAAATACAGAAGAGTTTATGATTCTTCCTTCAGAAAATGTGCTAAGAAAAATTTACCAAGCATTATGATGGTTATAAGGAACAGAATGCAATTGGAAATATATGAGACAGTTATAACTTCCTTTTTCATTTTTATAAATTCTCATATTGATTAATGTTGTGTACCAACAGCCCTCAGAGAAATAAGATTGTCAACAGTCTATAAAAGAAAGCATCCAGGCCACAGTGTATTGGTCTGGAAAAAAACCAAACAAACCGATACTCAAATTTTGCTATCAAAAAATTATCAGAAATTTTATTTCAAAAAACTTACACATTCTCCATTTTTCTTTTGATTTCTTAACTTAATGTTCAATAAACAGAGGGACTGGGAAAGCCAGCTCAAACAGAAGTGACCTTGACAGATGCAATGAAATTCAATGCCTCAGAAAGTAGTTTCCCAGACATCAGTGAGAAAAATATTCAGAAATTTGTTTAAAATTCCTCACTCCTCTCCCAAATATCAATAATGAAATGAATAAAGCATTTCATTTCTGCTTGGCTAGAAGTCCTGGGTATACTGAGAGGCTGTTAAGCAGATAGCTTTAGTGCATGAAAAATGCATGCTAGCCGTTTTGTTCTTATGTCAGTTATTTAACACATTGTATATAAATCAGCTTGCAAGATACAGAGTTTAATCTTTCCTGGGTTTATTGCTTTATCATTTTACTGTATTTACCTTTAATTCTGTGAAGATGCAACTTTGATGTAAAATTTTGCATTTGTAGGCTTGATGTTGATACTGCACACACAACACAATCACTCCAATGGGAATCACATCATCTACAGATATCATCCCCTCTATGGATCTGTGTAATTGGTAGTCCCCAGTGAATACACATCGAGTGTGCATACAGGACAGCAGTAAGCTTCGGGCTACTTCTCATTGTCTGTGCCATATCAAGCACAATGTAGCCTCTGTTTTTTTCAGAGTGTCTAGGCCCTATTATGTTATTTATGTTCTTTTTTTTCTCTACTGATAAGAATTAGTACTTTATTTATCAAGTATACAGCTAGAGCCCCCTTTGGAAAACAAATCAAATGGGAAAAAAAAAATATGTTCCACTTTACTAGTAGGAAATGGCATTTACTTTCACATGGTCATTGTTGTGCTAGTTTTGCTCTTCCATGTTCACACTTCCCTCTCCTTTTATTACTGCATATAGATGTCACTTCTCCAGCTCTTCTTACTGACTTTCTTATTTTCAGCCTTCATCTTAGTTTCTCTCCCCTAGGTGTCTCAGAATTTATTTGCTTCTCTCCAAGCACCATCACCTCTATAATATATAGTTTGGTGTTCAGATGGTATGAATGCAGTAACCAGGTTTGAAAGATCATCTCATAGGAAAACTTACAATCTTACCTGTAAAATCTCTTGCCATTGAGAATCTCACCCAGTGTTAAAGCTTTCAGCCATTCTCTTTTCAATTTTAATAACTATTAGTTTCTTATCACACTACGTTTTTATCATACCCTGAAATCAATTCTCTCTTCTAATATGGACTTTGCATTTCCTGATTTGAGAATGTGTAACCTTGTATGTTTGGTTTTGTCATAACAATAGTTTTCAGTATTGTCAGTTGCTCTGCACAACCATGTGCAGTGATTAAGTTACAGATTCTGAATCCCATTTGGCAGAGACGCTCAGCATCTGTAACCTCAGTTTCAGACAGACTCCTTTCTCCTGCATTCTCTCCCAGTTACCTGAACCGTGCTGCTGCCCAGCGAGTTGCATGCTGTGAATCCTCCCCACTCACAGCACAAGGAATTTGTATGCCTAACAGCAACATGACTTCCACTCAACTCTCAGGCATTACACTGCTGAGCACCCTACCTCCCAAGACTTCTTTATATTTGGCCTGAAGTGTTTTTCATAGAGATGTATTTAGTACAGATGGCAAGCCATAAAACTGTCAGAATATTTATTTTAGAATTTTTCATCAAGAAAAACTCACTAGGATACATCAGTTCATTTCCAAGGCTATCCCAAGGCAAAATATGTTGGCAGAAAAGTTAACTAAACACATATAAAATAAAATTACAAATAATTTTTGTAGAAAACAGATTTTTTTAAAGCTGTAAAAATAGGAGCTAACGTCTTTTCGCACTAAGTGTAGTTTACATATTCCTATCCAGGGCAGCTGTTTAACATGCCAAACCTATTACCTTTCATAATCATTAGCTCTATGCATTGAAACATTTTTCAATCCAGTCGGCTACCAGATTACCTTTTTTGAATTACATGCTGGGATAGTAAAGTACAGGCCTAACTTCTGCTAAGGTATTCATGGCTCTTGGAGCTGAATAGAAATGCTGCGTTATCTTTATACAGAAAAAATGTCGAGTACATCCCAATCACAGAATAGTAGAAACTGGAAGAAGCCTCTGGAGATCATCCAGTCTGACCCCCTGCTAAAGCAGTATCACCTACAGCAGGTTTCACAAGATCACGTGTCCAAGTAGGTTTTGAATAGCTCCAGAGAAGGAGACTCCACAGCCTCTCTGGGAAGCCTGTCCCAGTGCTCTGTCACCCTCAGAGTGAAGACGTTTTTCTTCATGTTGAGACGGAACTTCCTGAGTTCCTGTTTGTGCCCATTGCCCCTTGTCTTGTCGCTGGGCACCACTAAAAACAGTCTGGCCCCTTCCTTTAGACATCCACCCTTTAGATACTTATAAGCATTGATCAGATCTTCTCTCAGTCCTCTCCAGACTAAACAGCCCCAGCTCTCTCAGCCTTTCCTCAACTGGATATAGACAAACCTGAAAAGAGTGATCAGTCTGCCCAAAGTACCAGCATGGCAATGAGGAGCAATGATACTCATAAAACTCACATGTGATTTTTAATCACATAGACATAAATACCTGGGCTGTGGTGGGGAGCCTTATTGTTCCTGCCATGCTGTTGGGTATCCATCAGAGTGCGCGGTAACAGCAGGCTACTTCTACCAAATTCCTGGGGTTTGTTTGGAGACAAGCAATATCCTTGTCTCCCTTTATGGACATTTGAAACTAATAAGTACATTTAAAGCATGATTCATCTAGCCTATTTTAGGTGTCCATTTTGGAATTATTTGAATCACACTCTACAAGTGCCTATTTCTGCATTCTCTATAAAGGGAAACTGCGATGACTAGCTCAGAGCTGAATATTGACTCTGGAGACCTGTATTTGGTGAGATGAATACAAGCCTTAGACTTTAAATAGACAGGACAAGGAATAAAGTGTTCCAATAGCATGAACAAAAACATGTCTTGCATCAGCATCTTACCAAACATCCCGAGATTTTTTTTCTTTCCGCTAAGTACTTGGCCTTTTTAAAGAATTACTGGATATGTGTTTCCTAAGTAGAGAGTAAACAGGAAAAGAAAGGAAAAAGAGGTGACAGGCTAATGAATATAGGACAAGGAAAAGAACAGGAGAGCATGCATGATTGATAGTAGATCACCAGTGTGTGGGGAGTGTGGTGAGGCATGTAAAGTCAAAACAAACAACGAGCTTAGGGTTGATGGTACCCAGCCAGAACTTCAGAGTAGCCTGGTCAGATAATCACTGCTTGATGAGCCCAAAATTGCTATTCCTGAACTTTCACAGACTCTGAATCCAACAAGACAATGACATGGACTTGCAACATAATATGTAAATATTCTGGCATTAAACAGCAATAAAAAACACTATGTGTCTGTATTTTTGCGAACCTGATAGCACATTCTTGGGGTTTTTTGAGCTTTTTCCAAAACCAAGAGAAGGTATTAAACTCATTTAAAAGAAGAAAAAAAAAAAAGATCTCTGGCATACTTTATAAAATAACTGAGCTTCTAACACAAAAATTTAAATTTCACAGAATTGAAGGGGTTGGAAGGGACCTCCAGAGATCATTGAGTCCAAACCCTCAGCCAAAGCAGGTTCCCTAGGACAGATGGCACAAGTAGGCATCCAGATGGGTCTTGAGTATCTTCAGAGACAAAGACTCCACAACCCCCCTGGGCAGCCGGTCCCAGGGCTCTGTCACCGTCACTGTGTAAAAGTTCTTCTGCATACTGGTGCGGATCTTCCTATACTCTGACTTGTGGCCATTGCCCCTTGTCCTGTCTCCAGAGATCACTGAAAAGAGGCTGTTTTTTTCCCTCTGGTTCCCACATTTAAGATATTTATAAACATTAATAAGATCCCTCCTCAGTCTTCTTTTCTCCAGGCTGAACAGACCCAGTTCATTCATCCCTTCCTTATAGGAAAGATGCTCCAGGCTTTTAATCATCTTTGTAGTCCTCCACTGGACTGTCTCCAGGAGATTCCTGTCTTTTTTATACCAGGGAGCCCAGAACTGGACACAATATTCCAGGTGGGGCCTGACCAGGGCAGAGCAGAGAGGAAGGATCACCCCCTGTAACCTGCTGGCCATGTTCCTTTGGATGCACCCTAGGATCCCACTGGCTCTCTTAGCCACCAGGGCACACTGCTGGCTCATGGCCAACCTGTCATCAACCAGGACCCCCAGGTCTTTCCCCGCAGAGCTCCTCTCCAGCAGGTCATCCCCCAGCATATACTTATTCAAGCGGTTATTCCTTCCCAGATGCAAGACTCCACACTTGCTTTTATTAAACCTCATTTGGTTTCTCCCTGCACAGCTTTCCAGCCTGTCCAGGTCTTGCTGGATGGCAGCGCAGTGCTACTGCGTGTCAGCCCCCCCTCCCAGCTTTGTATCAATCATCAGCGTATTTGCTGAAAGTGGACACTATTCCCTCATCAAGGTCATCGAAGAAGATGTTAAACAAGACCAGACCCAACACCGACCCGTGGAGAACACCACTAGTCACAGGTCTCCAGCTGTACTCTGCTCCATTGATCACCACCCTCTGAACTCAGCCCGTCAGCATCAAAAGCCTTGCTGAAGTCAAGGTAGATGACATCCACTGCTCTCCCTCCATCTACCCAGCCAGTAATGACATCACAGAAGGTTAAAAGGCTGGTCAAGCACAATTTCCCCTTGGGGAATCCGTGCTGACTACTCCTCATAACCATAACCTTCTTCTCTTCCAATTGCTTGGAGATGGCATCCAGAACAAGCTGTTCTATCACCTTTCCAGGAACAGAGGTGAGACAATTTGCCAGATTCATGTTAAAAATTCTAAAAATCAGCAAAAACTCTGTTTTTTCAAACCATCTTCTATGTCTGTCTTTATTCAAATTCATAGGACCTCAGGCAAGGACCTCTGTGCAACTCCTTTACTCCACAAGCCTATGATTCCAAGCTGTTGTGTGGGCTCTTCTTCTATGACAACTGGGAGCTAATCCTGACAGAAATATCTCCAGTTTAGTTCTTAATTGTGAATCATCTGAAAAGAAAGGAAATAAAATTTCCTGTATTCTGTCATAGGTGTAAAAAAAGATCAGCATCTGAACATAGACAAGAAATAAATGACATAACTATTTACTTTCTGCCTTTCAATCTTGCTCATGTTCAGACTGCAGGCTACTTCTACTTTGCCTCTGGGAATGATGTCTCATGTGCCACATGAAAACTCAAGTACCTCATGGCCACCCAAGTAATTCATTGACCTTGAAGGCAAGCCAAACCTATCCTGAGCCCAGAATCACCACAAGCACTGTATTTTTTTGTAGTTAGTAAAAAACCCACTCCTGGGTTCCTGACTGTGCTGTGTGACTGTACTGCAGGGACAAATAGGGTAAATACAGGGTTTTGGGATTGCTGAAAAATGCCTATGGCAGAAAAGAGGATACTCTGAAGCACAGGGCATACCTGGGGTTTACACCAGGAGTACAAAAAATGCCATCCGGACACCTCAAAAGGAAAGGAGAATTAAATGGGCGCTCAGCCAAATCTCCTGCCCAGAGTGGAAAACTCATCAGCAAGATCATAGAATTGAACAAGACAAGGTACAGTCACTACTACAGCCACTGTTGTTTTGAAGTTTGTTAAAAGATGGAAAAGTGTCTTGTTTTGCTACTGAAATCTACAGAGCACATGGCAGCATGTCAATATCTGGAGAAGAGGAGGCTGAGGGCAGGCCTTATCACTCTCTACAACTACCTGAAAGGAGGTTGTAGCCAGGTGGGTGCTGGTCTCTTCTCCCAAGTAACAAGTGATAGGACAAGAGGAAATGGCCTCAAGTTGTGCCAGAGAAGGTTTAGATCAGATATTAGGAAATATTTATTTACCAAAAGATTGCCTAGCATTGGAACAGGCTGCCCAGGAAGGTGATTGAATCACTATCCCTGGAGGTATTGAAAAGTCGAGCATATGAGGTACTTAGGTACATGCTTTAGTAATGGCCTTGTCAGTGCTAGGGTAACAGTTGAACATAGTGATCTTAAAGTTCTTTTCCAACCCAAACTGCTGTATGATTCTATGGCTCTCCCACCTGAGTTGAGAATTCCTTGAATAGTGATAGTGCTCAGAACAAGTAGCCTGAGAACAAAAGGGCACTTTAAATTCTCCATGTTTAGTTACAAATGCTACAAACACAAAAATGTTTTTGTGGCAGATTATTTAGATGTGTACATTTAGATTATACAAACATTTTCTTATATTATTATATGTATTATAAACAAATACATTTCATTTGGCATTAAAATTTGCTAGTTTCAAAAGGAATAAAACCTTAAGAATGATTAATTCTTTGTGATTTGGAAAATAACTCTAAGAAAATATTAATTTTTTAAAAATTTCTGAACTATTCTTTCAAAAATTATTACATTCCTTACTGGGTTGGCTTTTGTTCCTTATTGTTTGTACAAAACACAGATCAGAGCTTTTTATGTTCCCTTGGCTTACAACACAGTTTTCATGTACACACACATCTTATGTATCCTACTTTTTTATACATACCAGATTAAGTCCTGAGGGAAATAAATGTCACAAAGTTAAATCGATTTACATTGGCTGATATGGCAACTTACACCAGGTGGTGATTTAGCCTGCTTTTATTATTCTGAAATCCTTCAATTTATGCTGCACATCTAGGGGGAGGTGAGGGGGAGGGCGTCTGGGAGGGTGGGATACAGGAAATGCTACTTCCACTTACAGCCTTTTTTGACTCTTCTGTATCATCTTGGTTTGCCTGTACCAAAGAAGATTGTATCAGATAGGCTAAGGATGGATCAATACAGGCAGACTGACAAATACATGAGTGTTTCATTCTCATGATGTTTGACACTGTTCCATGTCACATTTTATACTTTTGCTATGCATCCTGTAAGGAAGCATAAAACATAGTACTTTGAAACACCGGAAGAACTGAATACAGCAGGGTTTTTTTCCTCAAGATTTTCAATATTTAAAAGCAGAATGAAATAAGAATATATTCCTTAGTAACTCATGTGGTGTAGATTAGTCTACATCCTTTAGTTTTAGTGCTACCCTTCCAATCTACATCAGCAAATGATTTAGCATTAGAAAGCCTCTAATGCTCTGAACTCTTTACATTTTGGTATGAAAAGTTACATCATTGATCATCAACTACATCCGTAGACTTTCTGGAAAACAGCTGGAATAAGAAAGATATTGTTGCCAATTTGTTGAGAGGAGAGCCCTACCTTCCCACTGTAGTGATGCAACAGCCTTTGAAAAAGAAGGCAGCCAATATCCATTTTTAGGTATTTAATCTCAGCTTTTTCATAAGCATCAGTACAACATCAACAGCAACCTTCTGAGGAAACTTGCTGCAAAAGCTCTCCAATACCACGTGTCTTGTGTACTACAACATAATTTTGTAACCTTTCTTCAAATATCTCCCTATCCCTGAGGCTTCAAACCCACAAAGCTCAGAAATCAGTAGCCACTTAGTCTCCATTATCTTGAATGAGCTTTAAATAAGCCTGTGATCACTCCGGTAAAAGTATTTTCCAATAGAAACATTTTACATTTCAGCTCAAAAATCCCATAGTCAGCAATCTCAGAAGAGGATGTTTTGCTTTGCTTATCTTTCATTTCTCTCTTAGAGAACATGAAAAAAATTGGAAATTTCTCCAGGATTTATATTTTTTCCTGAACATTTGTGTATTATCTTCACCTCTTTCCAAATGTCATTGGGATGATACATGTGAGTTTTCTAGCACAAGTATTTGCACATGCTTCCATTCTTCACAGTATCCTGCAAGTAGCTGTTCTTTTCAGGTACATTATTTCACAATTTGGCTGTCAAATGGATTGAATTTATTTTACTTTGATGTGAAATTTCAATCATGGCCTCAAAGCCATTTCCCAAACAATGTTCTGAAAAATAGCACCCTTATGAAAAAACATTCCATTTTGACAAATCAGAGTTTCCCATGAAGAAACATTCATTCAGAAATTCCTCCAGAAGCTTGCTGACAAGCCATTGAAAATTCCCTTTGCCTTCCTCTTGGAAAGTAATGAAGCAGGTCTTAAAGTAAGGTTTCAAGAACAGGGTTGCACTGGGAAGGATGATCTTTGTCAACGAAAAACTGACCTTAACCAGACTGAGGGACACTTCCCACTTACTAATTTCATGATTACAAACAACTTGCAATATTCTATGAAAACACTGAATTATTTGCAGTGCTCTAATTCTTCTTGTATGTTGGCCTATGCATTCAGGATGCAAGTGCACAGGCAGATGGAGGTGGACATGTTCATCAGGAAAAGAATTTATGTGACTCCCTCATTCTCCAAAGCACTCAATGCAGTGTGCTATCTGCAGATGCACCCTTAAGAAAGAACATAAATTCAGCACAATACAATGAGTTTGTTTTTTCAGTGCCAACTTGAAACTAGTTTACAATGTTCCTGTGAGAGAATAATTGTGTTGGGATCGTGCTAATGCCATTTACTTATTCATTTGGAACCTCTAATGAAAACTGTTTAGGAAACAAATAGCTAATTATGTTCTACATACAAAATAATTACACATTCAGGACATGATATTTAGCAAGGTTGGATATTACTATTAAATATTATATTCAATTTTATCTAAAAGGACAGATTAGGCCAATTCAGGGGGAAAAGAAAAAAAAATAAGAAAAAACAAAGAAAATTTAGATCACCTATGAGGTAAAAAGCTGCTGGAGAAGGAATTTGTTAACAAAAATATTATGTCTGGAGTAGCTCCAGCTACTCACACCTGTATTTCCTCATGCATACTACCAGATATTTATCAGGCATGGATGGCAATGTAGCAGGTGAAATTCATTCACTTAATATTCTGAGTTCCTAACCTTCACAGCCATAATGTACTATTGCACTCCAGCTTACCTCTCCAGAATGAAGCGAAATTATGCCAGAGGGAAAAAACCCTCCCTTACTTTCTTTAGGGCACACATACACGACGTAATGCAGTGTAACACAGCTGCAGTGCATACCAAGAGCTGTGCAGTTGTTGATGACATTACTTCAGCTGAGCTAAGCAGTTCTACTAATATACCAATACTCTTCTGGGACTGGAACCCTCTCTTTCATCCTGCACTCAGATTTCTCCAGCGCATAAGGCGGGAACAACCCAGCAGCATGTACAATAGCTAACATCTGCTGTTAGCAGCATAAGCATTTCTGAATATAACCTGTGTATTGGTCCTAATATGTAGTCCCTACCTCCTAGTTCCTACAAGCCTGAAGTTATTCCCAGATAGCTCCTAAACCCTTTGCAGGGTTCTCAGAGGTGTAGACTAACCTTGGGATCCACTGGTACTTCATGTATGTTTGAGATAAATATCTAACAAAGCCTCTGCCCCTTCCACTGTTTCTCAGTAGAAAGGAATTAAGATCATAATGATAAATAATTGGTCATTAATAATAGTTAAAAAATAGCACCCTCTGTGATATGGAGTAACAATTGTTTCTCCCCTTTCCTTTTCTTAATTTATCTTATAAATATTTTTAGAAGTTGTGGATTTATTATGTGGCTTCTTTAACATGGTTTCTGTTTTCTTCTGTAAACTTCTGGAAAGAGTGTTTTCTAACACTGTTGCTTTCCCAGGCTAATTGAAAGAATTGGATATTTTGTACTAAGTTAAAAATGCAATACAGTAAAATTACTTACACCTTATAACCCTAAATGGTATTACTGGAAAAGGCCTTCATTACATCATCTGCATCAAGCCTCTGCTAATGTAGAATCGAATACTAATAAGAAGATAAGGCAATTTTTAGAAATACAATAACAGACACAAACTGTGTCCCAATTGGGACAAGTTACATGTTACAAGCCCGGACATTACCTGGTCATCTTCATACAAAACCCAGTCTCCATCTCTGGAGATATTTAAGACCTGTCTGGATGCCTATCTGTGCAAGATGAGCTAGGGAGCCTGCTTTGGCAGGGGGGTTGGACCCAGTGATCTCTCGAGGTCCTTTCCAACCCCTATGATTCTGTGATACTGTGATAAAAGATTTTTCCAAAGAATTAAGGGAGAAGTGTCTGGAGGAAAGAGCAGCCCATAACTGGTATCGTGTTGGATGCCACAAAGCAGCAGGATCCAGCTGGGAGCCTGCAGCAGGATCCAGCTGGGAGCCTCCAACAGGCATTTTCCATTCTTTCTTCCACCTTTTTCTAAGAAGCAGCAACACTTTGAGACGGAAATGTCCAGGCCCAGAGAATCCGAGCCGTACATATTGCACATAGTTAGGAAGGAGAGATTAGGGTTTGTACTTTTCCTAAACAAACAAGGTCCCAGCACAGAGTTAAGAACTGTCCTTGAACTCATAATCCAAATCTCCCAGTTTCAGAAGCTGCACCATCCTGGTGAAGATGACTCTTTCTGAGTATAGCCTACTATATAGCTCATAAGTCTGCCTGAAAGCCACTATGAGCTTTATTTCAGCACTGGAGCTTGGTACTCAGTGGAAAACCTGAGAAATCTTTTTGAATGGCTTCTGTGCTCCCAGTGCCATTGAGAAAAAAAAAATCTGAATTTCTGTTAAGTATATTTCCCCTGCAGCTCTGTGAAACTGCCTGTTAGCTACAAAATGTGAGGACTGTTCACCAGTCTTGGTAAGCTACAGAAAAAGACACTCCTGGAAAGGGGATGCCATAGTATTCTGATCCCTAATTTCATTACTGTAATGTATTTATGTCCTTAATTAAAGGTGTATTTTCTTTCCTTTAAGACACTTAAACTTTTAGCATATTCTTTTAGAATAGGGGAAGCAAGATTCTGACCATAACTGCAAATGAAACTTGGAAACTAGGAAAACAAACTGTTCCTTTCCTTTCCAGGTTGACTGAAAACCACAGAGACAGCAAAAGAAGAGGAAATTCTGGGTCTCCATCTGCTCTCTGGATGGATATCCTTTTTCCATCATGGTCTATCAAGGGTAGGTATTAATAGAGATTGCAAAGAAGAGGCCTGAAGTAGATATTTCAAATAATTTTGTTTTCATTTATCAATCCGACTACTAGCAATCAGGGAATTTTGTTAAAAACGCCAATGATTTTTATCTTGACAGTGCCTCTTTAATAACTAAATGGAATCCATATTAATTATTTATCTCCTTTAAAGTGCACAGAATAGCTTTGTTGAAAATTACCACAGTTATATTTATAGAACACTAGCACATGTACAGATAGGTTCAAAATTCATTATTTATACAGAACTGGCTTTATTTATAGGAATCAAGTTCAGCAATTAGCATCATGTACAAGATGCTACCCATTAAGCTCCAGTGGAGTGGGCACAAGGTGGAAAACAAATGCTAAACAGAAAGCTCTGGCAGGTTCAGGAATCAAGCTACTCTCTAGCCTATTAGTTAGCAAGGAAATGTCTCTAGCAGTGATGGCAAAGTTAATGGAATTATCATCAGGTCTGCTTTGTTGCTTCTGGATTTTTAGTTCTTTGGTCTTAAAGTGTTCTACTCAGTGTAGTTACGCAGGCTTACCTTGATCTTTTAAGAGAGGTGGAGAAGAGCTCAAAAAGTGTATGAAGTACAGTGGACGCAATCCTGTTTTTAAGACTCTTAAGGGTACGTAAGGACAGCAGTATGAAAACAACATGTGTAGCAATCTCTTCTGGCCATAGTAAAAGCACATCCCTTCTCTGTGTCAGTGAAATGAATGAACTCTCTGTTACATGGGATTTTTGATGTCTTTAAGGTTCTGAACAACTCCAAACAGCCTTCACCCTATATTCGCAGGTAATGTTGAAATTGGCCTGCAAAATACAAACCTTAAACAGTCAGAGGTTTACAGAGAAAAAGCTTAAGGCAGTAATCCTGTGGCCTTGTACCTAACAAGACTGAATGCAGTCCACTTTTATCGCCATCATTTAACTAATGCACCATCAATATTTCATGCATGTAATTTCAAATGAGTAAATAGCTTTTCTGCAAATTGCATAATTTGTTCATAATCTCAGTGCGTCTTGTTCCATTTAAAGCTAAGTGCCACTATTTTAAAAACACCCCAGCAGGAATGATTCAGTCTTGCCAAGAATGATTATACCTTATACAGCCCCCAAACCTCACTCTCACTGCCACCCATCTTTACTGCTAGGGTGAACCATTTATCCCCATGCTAACACCAAAACAAAGCCAGGCAACAGACACTACCAAATATTTAGCATTGTGACTAGTCACTAAGGGAGATACAAGAGAGCAAGCAAAAAGCTAAGCTATGACATATGAGGTGTGCTATGTTTAGGGAAGCTAATGAAACCGAGGGCTCAGCCATTAACCTTCAAGGAAGAAAAGCCAGGCCTACTGCTTTAAAAATTGCTGGGACCAATCTTTCACCATGACAAGCATTAGTAATGAATAATTAAGCATTTAATATAATGTTGCTTTGGTGAAAAATGAAAATTTTACAATTGATGGCCTCTAAACCTATTCAGTGTTATTATGGTGCAGTAAAAGCAGGAAGAGAGCTTTGATGAAATGCATGTTTTTTAGTGGAGGTGGTTTTTTTTTCCCCTGTGATTTTTTTTTTTCCTGATGGAACTGAAGCAGTTACAGTTATTAGGTTCAAAATCTTTTCAGAGATGAACAGTGGCCCTGCTGAGAGAATTTCATGAAAAATTTAAAAAGTAAAATTGAACCTGGAACAGTCTCACGTCTCATGCCAGCTTGCCCGAGGTCGAACTGTGTTTTCCCCCATAATATTCAGCTAATGTCAGGGAAATAAATCATTCAGGAGATGCAAATGCTGAAACCCTCCAAAATGAAACATTCACAACTCAAGAACCTATTTTGATTGATACAGTTATTTAAAACAATTTAACAGATGCTCTTTTAGTTATTTCCCCATACTAAAAATGCTCATTGTGAAAGAAATATTTGAGTAGTAAATTATTTGAACGGGACTCTAAGTTCTCTCTTTGCAGTTAAGAAAACCTGAAGAAGTAAGCTGCAGCAGCTCCTCACAGCCATTTCTTTCTTCCCTAGAGCCTGCTGCTGTTTGCAAGAATTCTAAGATTATCACAAAATACAAGTTTTGGTGGGTCTCAGGAGGACACAGTGCATTTTGCCATCATATATCAGACCAAATGATACTGGTCTGCTTTAAATTGCTTCAAATATAACTGCTTTAGAATCCACTTTCTAATACAGCACGGAAGGGTTAAATAAATAATGACACCTTTTATATCACAGCTAAAAGGTGATAGGAAGTCATCACTCTCTACAGTTTTTGCACTTAGCTCTGACATTTGCCAATGACATTCAGTTTACATTTGGTTTGACTCCCCCTTAACAGTCACAGGCACTGTGAGTTTCCAGTGTATCATGAGTTATCCTTGAGAAATAAAAGGCTAAAAAGAAGTATCTGATCCTTCAATAACAGGATTTAGGTTATATTTTCATCTCAGTGGAGCTGATTGTTCTCTTAACCTCAGAAAGATTAAATTACCTCACCTCTACAGTAAATCTCACTTTCTGACTTTAAAAACCACTATGGACTGTGAGGAGTGTGCATACATGCACACACATGTGTGTGTTTAGAGGTACCAAACACTCAGAAATAAATATAAAGCAAGAAAAAACATACAGTTAAAGCATCCTCCAAATAGATTACAGTCCATAGCAGTGGTGTAGAAATGGCCACTAGCTGGTTGCAAAGTTTTCTTTTCCCAGCATTTAAAAATGCATCAGCTACAGGAAAATCTACTAAGCAGATTACAGATGAAAGTCTGACCTTAAGTAGTTCACATATGAATGATTAATCCCAGGCTCCTAGAAAGAGATGAACTACAGCTTTTTCAGAACACCTAGAAAGCTTTCTAGAAGACTATCTGCAGTAACCAGAGATAGAGCATTATGAATCTCTGAAATACAACTATTTTTCCTTTCTCCTTATAGTACATTTTTCAAATTTAAAAACAAAACAAACAAAAAAAATGTTGAAGTGGGTTATTCTTCTCAAAGTTTTTCTTGCAAATTAGACATGGTAACTTCCACGATCTTAACTATCACTGTTCCATTTTGCAAATAGAGAGACAGAGATTTGGGTGAAGTTATCAACAGACGCATAGCTAGAAGTTCTACCTCATTTCCTTAGT
>VZTU01018368.1:106600-123083 GCA_013400835.1 Zapornia atra
TTCCTTAGTGCCAGAGCTCCTGCTTCATCATCTGATGTCATGTGTGCCATATCCTCAAATTTTACCACTATTATGACACCCCAGCCCATCAACATGCTTTGAAATAACATCTTAGGACTATGAGTCAATAGAAAGCTTAAAATATTATATTCTTAAGAGAATTGATACAGCTTTTAACTTTGTATGAGTCAAAAAATATTTCAATCAGTGACTGCTGCAAGACAGTAGATGGTAACCAAGGTCCTTTCTCAAAAACAATGAAATTAAATGGAATAAAAAGAGAGGAGCTAATAAATAGGGGTTTTTTTTCATACGTGTTTTCTTCATATATAATATCTCTACTGACAGAATTCCATAACTTCAGATACACTAAAGCAGAAAAGCTGCTTCTTTTATCGTAAGCTGATTACAGGTAAACAGATTGAAGCTATCCAATACATGTACCATATATTTTTTGTACTTTCAGTAGTTTAAAACCATTTTCTGGTGATTTTCCACGTCATTTTTTTAAAAAGGAAGAAACAATATTTTAGGGCTATTTACTGGAAAGTACTAGTCAAAGCTTTAAAAAAAAAAACCCAAACAACCCTTGTTCATTTATTGTTTTTCTACATTCCCTAGAACAATGGATGGGAATATGTGCCCATGGCTAAAGGATAGTGTTGACAATAATAAAACATTATTCCCAAAATAATACTTCATTACTTGATCTTGATCCTTTCTTTGTATGCTTAGGATGAAATCTTGACTCCACAGACACCAGTCAATATTTAGGAGTCAGATTTTTCAGACTTGGTTACCTTGTGGGAGTATATTTAATGTGCCTATACATGGGTGAGAAGTACATTGGAGCTCATTGTTTCTGTTTTCTAGGTTGTTCAGGTGTGAGCCAGGTCTGTAGTCACATTGGCACAGCACTGAATCCAAGTCAATATACGCTATTAAGAGACATGGTATATCAGCTTATAGAGAATCATAAGAAGTTTCTGACTGGCTGTGAGCATAGGTTGGGCAAGATGCTCACAAAACACCAGAGACAAGGTGTTAGAAAATCCAAGGCTGTACATCCCTCCAAATTCCAATTCCACAGCAGTGTCTTTAAAAAGTGATGTTCAGGAAAACATCAATACCATATTTTGCCAGAGTGGGAACAGTATGCTTAGTATGAGCCTGTGCTCTGGACCTGAGTTTAAAATTTTGGGGTTTTTTTTGGGTCTTTTGGGCCTTTCATGTGAATTAACCAAGATATTAATATGCCGTTTTAGAGTACAGTACAATTCAGGATGAGATTAATTGCAGGAAGCTGTCTGTCTTCTCAGGGATAACAAGTGTGGGTTTTCATCTTCTCACTGAATACACTTCATGAAAAATAACTGAAGTTTGAAAATCCCAGATAAGAAGGGAGCTCAAAACTGAAGACATTAAATAGTGTCCACCCTATTAGTAAATAATACTGAAAAGGAAAAAAAAACCTCAAGGGAGGGAAGGAGAAAGTCAATAGTAGATATTTCTCAGAAAGAGAGGTTAACTTACTCTTGATATCAGAAACAGAATACTGTAACACACAATGAATCTACAAAAATACATCCAGTTCACTTCAAGCATGAGTTCTCAAGCTTGGGTTGTGCTAAACAGGAATTTGGAATCAGCATTCAGCTGGGGCCTGTTAGAATTATGGACACCAAAATAATACTGAGACATCAAAACCTAAATACGATCGCCTACTGCCTGTACTGACATCCAGAATGTAGAAACACAAAAACTGCTTGCAGTTTTCTCTCCAGCAAGCATTCTTATTAACCAAAAATATATATCCACAGAGGATAAACAAAGAGATCTTTTAGAGTACTTCCTCTGTGTATAGAATCATCTGAAATATGTGTACACCACCTGTGATTTTGAAGAACAAAAAAACAGACAAAAAATTAGCATACGTAACAGGAAACAGGAGGGAATATGGGTTCATAGAAATGCAATCAAAAATTATTTGGAACCCTTTAAAGTTTAAGAAACCTGGTAGGTTTCCTGTGAAGGCACCATTCTTGCTTCTCAGGAGAGACGCCATCAACAAGATAAGTTTACTGCTATTAACTCCAGAAATCCCCATAGACAGATGCTGCAATGGAGCCTCACTCTGCAGACAAAAATTCTGTAAATTTCAGCAGCACAAACTTTATTGAGGAAAGACACTTTTGAGAGGGATCCAACTGGAGGGTAATGTCAAAAGAGTCCATTAGGACAGCAACAGTCCCTCAGAGAAGCTCATATGGATCAGAGAGGGAGCAGAAGGTTGAGGCAACAGTTAGCCTTCCTATTCTGGTATTCCTTAGGATTTTTCATTGACTTCTTTCATTGATATCAGTGGGTAGAATGGACAGATTAAACTGAGGAAGATACTTCTGCACAAGACATGGGCTTCACGTACCATAAACTCTATGTTGTGAATTCAAACAGCATGTCTCCATAGACATACATATTCTTTCACCGAACAAACTTTAATCCAAACCCAATCCAACACCTTCAAAACCCTTGGTGGAAGAGAGAAGCTGTGTTCTCAATGCACAACACACTAAGAACACACTTCCACATATAACTTGTCCAACACTGTTTCCCATTATGCATCTCTCTGTCTTCTTACAGAGAGATCTACACTGTCACACAAGCCAACAATGTATATTGCTTGAATCCAACACTGGATTATAAATATAAGATGCAGTTTGACTCCCTTCCATGTTTTTAGTATTCTCCACTAAAGATTTCCCTTTTTCCAATAACAAATTGCTTTTGGAAATGCTGATGTACAAAATATAATTTATCTAAGTCAATGGGAGATTAGATTACTGGGTAGAGCTCTAGACATCAAAGACTTGCATTTTGGTCTTAGTCAAACCATACAGTTATTGTGTTACCTTACCAATTGCTTTAGTCAGTTCCCTGTCAGTAAAATTGGCAGAGACATTGCTAGCTAAATTGTGACACATATTCCAGGGGATCAAAGCCAGTAACCATCATGGATGGATCAGTTACTTTGGTGAATACAAGCAAAAAGGCATCTAAACAGAGAGGTATGACTACTGGGTAAATTTAGGAGATATAGATATATATAATATAGGTCCCAAAAATTTGGGACCTGGTGTTTTTATAAATATATTTATGTATATATAAACGTGTATCTACAAAAGAATAAACTGTGTGAATAAAGACCATGAAACATCAGTTTCTAATACACAATTCTAATGCAAATTACAGTCCTTTTCCAATCACAATCTTTTTCCAATTGATTTCCTTTGTTAACTTGACCATAATAGATCCAGTACATGAACAAAAGGATCCAAGGAACAGCTACCGAGGATACACCCAGTCTGCACGTTTCACTGTGTTCACTGAAGCAAACCAGCAGTATTTTGTGTGTCTTTCATTTTATCCATATAATTTTCACTATACATTTTATCATGTCTGCAGTATCTTTCGTAATAGAATCTGCTGGAATTTGCAGAGGTATTTGAGAAATTGCTTCTTCCACCCTTACCCCCAGAAGATAAAACACCCCTACTTTGGTGGTCTAAGTATACGTGAAACTGGGTGCATTGTAGAACGTGCTTAGATTTCACAGGACAAAAGATTTCTGTCTCAATACAGGGACCATCCCACCCTGAGATCCCTGTGGATGAATCAATACCTTGAAGTGTAGTCATGACAACCATAGAGATCAAATAGGCTCAGCACACACAGTATTCACAGTATTGATTTTACAGCACAGGACAATACGGTGCTCTCAGTGCCTGAATATGGATGAGGAGTAGCTGGCTAGGGCAGACTTCTCTTGAGGAGTCTGAAGTGATGCTGCTGAGGAGAGAACGGCACTTCAAGGAATTTCACACCACTATAGTGAGGGTGTCCATTTGCTAATCATTAAGACAGACTGCAGTCTTTGTGTCCACAGCTCCCAGCCCTAGTTTTCTGAATAACTGGTTAGCCATGATCATGAGAAAAAACAAAACCCTTTACTATTCTTTTTTGTTGGAAAAAAATATCACTGACACTCTGCATATGCTTATGACCAGGGCTTTAGATCTTACAACTCTCAACATTTAAATATGAAGCTGCTGCCCTTTTAATAAAGAAATAAAATATATATATATATCCACACATATTTTTAAAATAAAATGTCACCAGCAGTTCAGAACAACAGTCCATCTGCTCAACTGATGCAGCAGCAGTGCATCATTGCAGGGTTGGTCTCTATTCTGCTCATGTTCTGGAGGGGCTAGATTCAGAAATTTGATGTTCTCTAAAAGAATCGGTACGACTATGATTTTGAGTGGTCTAGAATGCTATGTTAATTAAATCACTAACAACCACAAGCAAGGATCATGACTTTAATTTAATTGGAACAACAGGACAGTCAATTCAAATGTGTCAGAAAAAAGTACTCAAGAATATGCAACATGTCAGTGGAGCCATATTGACATAAAAACTTCCTCAGAAAATGTCACTTTCCAGAATTATCAATTAAACACTTACTGCTACAAACCAGGGTAAAATTTGTTTTTTCACAAACTTAATGAAAATTACCTGCTTCCATTAAATAAAAAAAAGCCTCAATATGTCTTTTTAAATAACAGCTAAAACATTGGGTTAGTTTCAAGCGGGATGCAATAATTTCCAGCTGTCTGACTGTAATGCTTCCCAAAAGCTCTTGTTCTGTCACCTCCCAGGCCTGAAATTCCTACTTAAGACTGTGCCAACACCTACCAGCAAAAGCACGAGCTACCTGACCTTAGGCTGGCAATGAATGTGCACATGCGTGTTTCAGAGCACAAAGCTCACAGGCATGGGGTCATGGGGCTGCACAGGGACCCAAGCCCAGTTCAGGCTTTTCCATGCTGCCTAATGGGAGCAGTCCCTGGAATGGACAATACCCAGAAACACCCGTGAGTTTCTCTGAGAAAAACTGGTTGATTTAGACCAAAAGATCTCAGGAGTGAACCACTGTAGCCACAGTGCAATTTCAGGGAAGGAGCTTCAGCCAAGAGTCAAATAGGGAGCTAACATGTTTGACACTGCAAATACTTCTTGTTAAAGGAAGTTTTGAGCTGAACACTTTCCATTAAAAATCTTCTAGATTTCCTTTGTCATTAATTCAACATTTTCTGTCAGAATAAAACTTTATTTTTCTTTTGAGGAGAACAGATCTTATTTAAATGTTTACTCCTTAACTTTAGGGCTAGATAATCACTATTGCTAGACACAGTGTAAAAAACCAAACTTACCATTACCATCATGTGTAAATTAATACAGAAAGAGCTTCCACTACACCTACTGGTTTGTTCCTCAGGTGAGACTACATTTCAAATTTGCAGTTTGAGAGATCTACAAAACTTGCTGTCCTTCACCTTTACTTTCTTCATCTGTGGTTTGGGTTTTTGGTTTTTTTCTTGGAAGCAACTCTTTCCTCTTTCAGCAAGTGTATCTTTAAAAAATAGGCATCTAGAAGAGATGCAGATATCCCAGAGCACATTCATACTCATTGGCTGCTTGTATCAATCATCAATATCTCCTTTATGTCAAAAAGTACAATAATGATAGTCACCATTAATTACTTATGAATGTACAAATGAATTGCTAGTGAGCCAACAATAGTTTTTAAAAATTCAGACTTTCTTATTATGTTCAGGACTTTTGCATTGGGTATTTCCTCTCCAGACTTCTGTTGTGTTGAACTGCCGCCAGCCTGCAGCTGATCTTCATTCCTGCTAACGTTAATCCAGCTCTATGTTGCTTATGGAATTATGCCAATTTGAAGCAAGCTGTTTTGTAGAAAAGCCCAATCTATTCTGTAGGAAAAGCATCTGAAATACTATTGGGTAGAATTCCTAGAGTCACATCTAAAGAAAACTATAAACTGTGTTTTAAAAAGTGTTTCTGCTGCAACATTTTATTTCTATATAGATACTCAGCAGCAAAAATATGTATGCTTGCTACTAAGACTAAGAAAATGTCTGCTGTACCTGGTGGCTCTCATTTAGCAGGCCATAGAGGAGACATGCATCTTTCACTTTTTCATCTCAGACACTGCCAAACAAGGGGCTGGCAATTCCCGTCCTACCCTGTGAATCAAACTGAACTGTTGGGAATCCATCCACAACATCCAAAACTGCTGCAAGAATTATGTCTAACAGTTACAATATAAGATGCTATGGCTAGGTTCAGAAAGATATCTCTAAAATAAGCAAGACCTGATGGTTAGATATTAACTGATATCACATAATCTTAAACTACATAGAAGATATATGTTAATATAGAATACAGTCTGAGTAAAAAAAATCCTCAGAAGATTGAAAAATTAGTGCTATTAAGGAGAAAAATTCGTGCATATCCAGCAGTAAAAGTATTACTCGAGGCAAAGCTATTTTGCAGAAGTATTACCATGTTCCATACTATATATAATAACAAACTGACTGGAGTTTTTGGTGAATGAACTTGACCTGCTTCTCCACATGCTTCATAATGCACCTGTGATAGGTTTTAATGGTCCATTACATTTATGCACCTGTTCCCTTGCTGTTGATTTACATTCCTTTATTGAAAATAATGTGGTCTTGTTTCTAATTGCATGCATCTGTCCACAGTTCAAAGACTCTAATGCTTCCTAATTAACAGATAACTGATTATTTAGAGAACCTGTCTGTACAATTCATGAATTCTCTGTAAGATGATGAGCTCTGAATATACCTATGTCAGAATGCAGTTTTACACGATGACTTGCCTTTGCCTGTATATTTGCGTTTTCTATGTTGTCCATTATTCAAGAGCAGTGGATAAGAACTGACAGAAGAAGATTATTTACTTAAGCTCCCTACTGCTGAAAAATATTTAGCAGATCTCTGAAGGATGTGGTCACACACATGCCATGTTATCGGACTATATTTACTATGGCCTTAGGAAACTGATCCAAGTAAAAGCCAATAAAGAGTTTGGAGAATAACACAAGGGCAGAGTCAGCTGTTGTCCTTCACTTGTTTTAAGTCACTAAAATCATAGGGGAGTGAGTTGTCTGCACTAAGAACCTGGTGAAGTGGAGGAAACACAGTCTGACAGACAGATTTCCCATAGTTTCCAATGAAAGGATGACCTAGAACAAGGAAGTTAATTGCTTTTTTTTCTCTAAAGCACTATTGATCCCTGTATTTTTTCTTCAAGAAAGTAAAAACAGGATCAAAACCTGTTATTTATTTCTTCATATCCCATGTTCAAAAAATATTTGTGAAGCCCCACAATAACATTCAAAAATCTGTAGAGACTGTGAGAAAAGGGTGCTTAAGATGTCTTCTTGAATTTAAGGTCAGACACTAGGGACAATATTACAAGCTCCATCAAGTTTCACTTGTAAGGAGTGTTCATCTATGCAACACTTTATACCTAGCAGTATCGTGGAAGGGTTTTTTTGCAACAGTAATTGACATGGGTTTAATTCTGCCAATGACTAATCTTCTCTACAATCTTTATCATTTTTCCGAGCCCATATTAGTCCATTTGATAAATCTTTCCTATAAATAGTACTTGGCACTTGTTCTGATTAAGTAGCATTTTTCCTCAAATAAATATAGTTCAGTTAAGGTAATTCTGAATGTCAATTTTAGACTCTGAACTGCTGACAAAAGTTTCATGGAACAGTTTCTAACAAATTCCTAAGTAAGCATGTGTAAAGTTTTGCAGATTATTTACTGTATACATGCATCCTATATAAAGTATATATTAGTATTTTTAAGGAGTCAGAAAAAAAAATGTACACAGAATAGTACAGTAAAGTAGAGGTCAAAGCAACAATTATTAATGATGCATTTTGTATGAAACTGTGATATAGTAGAGCTCCATCTGATTAAGCGGCTACACTGTCTGTGGTAGTCAATGAAGGCTTTTTAAAGTCCTTTTATCTGTGAAATTTGACAAATCTATTAGCTACTAAATATCGATGCAAGACCGACCAGTAATAAAAGAGTGAAACACAGATGCTGCAAAACTAACTTGCAGCAAATGTTTGCAAACTGGAAAAGAAAAAAAGAAACTGTTTCTTAAAATGCTTCTAAATCACTTGTTTCTCCCCTGGGAGACAGCAACCATTAGTCTAGAAAATTAGTGCCTTGCAAACTGACCTGTTTAACTAAATCTGCCTGCAAGAGGACTACCAAGGGCTAAATCCTATGTAGTGGTTATGAAAGGACTTCTGTGTGGAAGAACAATTAGCTGGCATCAAGGAGGGCTAAGTAAAAACTTTATTTATAGGCAAACCTCACCATTTGTTTAGCTGATCAGCAAAATGCCTGTGGGTACTTCCATAACATCATCTAGCAGCGGAGATTCCCACAGCAATGAAAGTACCTGTTACAAATGACAAAATATGTATAGTTTAGTATAAAAAAGCCTTCTTTAAGGAATTAGTGTATTCCCTGTATTTTAAGGTTCTTTAACCCCTCGGTGGCTCTGAAGAAGGAAGAATTCCTTTACAGAAACAGCCCATATGTCCTAACGTGAATTGAATTTTTTCATTTTGCCAATATTTATTACGGTCCATTTGAAAACTTAAGATCAGAAACTTTGGCCTATATTTCTAACTTCTAATCCAGTAAGACCTTGCTATGGTTTGTATTGTTCTGATACTCTGTGTACACACCTTTCGAGTCTCTGATCGGAGAATTTTTGTGCAGAGGCAAACTGGAAGTGTTAAAATAAACAAAGAGAATCTTTGTGCCTGGGAGCCTGTGTCTCAGCTATTTGATAAGATTTGCATGCTCAAAAGATACTTTCTTGCTGTTACCCCGAATGTCAGATGCACGGTTATAGCAGGCATATATTTACCAGGGCAGCTTAATGCTTCCCACTCCATCAGCACGGAAGCTGCAAACACTTTTGGGTTATGCCATTGCAAAGTCAATTTAAAGGATACCAAATAGTGAGCAGTAGTAAACAATCCATAACAGCTTCAGACAAACTGCTGAGCCTTGGAAAATTATGAAAACTAAGTCTGAATTCTTTAATATTTTCAGTTTCACCAGTCACAGCACAGAAAAGTTATAGTAGTATGGCAGATGAGGTGAGAAAGAAAGAGAAGTCTTAACCCTGTTTAGAAAATGCCTTGAAATCTTGTATATAAGTGTACATAGACAAAAGGCATTTCTGTCAGCAGCCTTTTCACACCTTTGCTAATGTAAAGCCCACAGAGTCATCCGGGAACAGCAAGGTCTGGTCTGAAGTGCCGTGAGGTCACTAATAAGCCATAATGACCTTAGCAATCAGTGGGCTGTGTCTGACCCTGGTTATCCTCACCTGGCCTGATCTGGACCTGCAGTCTGATTTCCTAACTTGACCTACCTCATCTCCATGAACCAGCCTGCTGATCTGGGCTTTTGGCTGAATGTGTCCACGGTCTCTGGCTCTGCTCTGCTTGCCTTGCTTGATGGGTCTGGGTCCTGGCTGGCAGGTCTCCTGCCCTGCTGACTGTATTATCCCCCAACTCAACTTCTGAACTCCATCCCTCAGGGTCATCTGGCCCTTGCTTCTCCCCTTCAGTTTCTCAATTAAACCACGCTCAAGTGGAGAAAACAGAAATAATGGAAGTCTCTTTGTAGCCATTATTCCACAATTAAATTTCATATAATAGCAAGCATTTTAAAGGCCTGTCAGAATGTCTCTATTGTGCTTTACAGTGGAGGAAAGGATTAAAAAAAAATTTATATTCTCTTAAATTTATTTCATTTACAGCCCTCACCTGGTGGTTGGCTAGAACGTATGCTTAAACATAACTGTGGCTTTAAAACTCCATTTTCTGTAACTTTGGAAGGGAGGTCACATCAGCAAGACACCATGAAAAGTGGCAATCTAATGAAGACAGGAATTTTCAATGGCTGAGAAGTCAGGCAGAGTGACAGTCGTGACTAGTGCAACTAGCCCAACTCTTCAACCTGTCCTGTTTCACTAAATCCCTGCTCAGTCCCAGGTGGCAATCTCAGCAGAAAGAGTCAAAAAAGTTTTTTATTCTGCTACAAAAGAAAACTAAAGTAGGTTCACTCAATTCATTTTTGAAAAGGGTAGATTGGTATTCATTTCCTTATTATGTTCCTAGTGCTTACAAAAGCTTGCTTTTTTATATGTTCCAAAGTTTTCTTCTAGAAACTGACAATGAGCTAGCTGATCCAGGATGTTTTAACTCTCCTTTTTCTTTTTCAATGCTAACATGTTACATCTGTTCAGTTTTCTGCCAGGTAACCTTCACAAAATAACCAGTGAGAACCATTATTCTTTTTGTAACTAGCTTGTGATGAAGCTTGTCAAAAAGTTGATAAGAAAATATGTACTCCATCTATCCACACTGTACTCTCTTCTGGTCTGAGCTATTTCAACCCCTTATGATAATTATTGTACTAAACACTTCATCACAACTGAGCTTTTAATATTTTTTTTTCAGCATCAGCAACCGTCAGTGGAAAGGAATATACCTTGATAATATAGTTACATAACTAATTCCTTTACTTTTTATGTCTCCTGCTAGTGGTCTTATAACATTTTTATATTCTTTTATAATTCCTTATACATATCCTTAATAATTTCACTTAGTTTATACTTTACACATATTTTTTATCTGTTGATGTCAGTAATGAGTTCATAATTTTACCAAGTCACTTTCTTTCCATTCTTCTTACTTCCTTTTCTGTAACTAGCAAAAAACTCCTCAGAACTTAAAAGATTTTACTCACATTTTTATATAAAATTTCCCTCGAAAATATCACCTAATTCTCTCAATTTAATTATATCAGACTGTTTTGTATTTTCCTGGAATTTTTTCTCTTCATAAGGATCATGAACACAAACATGTCTTAGTTCCTTTAACCAGATCCTTTTCCTTTTTCAATCACTGTCATCTTTTTGAGTAAAAAGTGTAGGTTTTGCTTTTTGCACTATAGAAATGGGTCTAAACCCTTCTTCATCTGTTACCTTTGCCTCTGCTGATATCCTTCTATTTGAAATTTTCAGAGAAAGGGGTATGCAATAAGGAGTCTTTAGAATCAGCCCTTGGAATCAATAAACAAGTTACATATAAACCCACAATATTCTTTATTTTAAAATATGTTTAATGACGTATTGTGTCATACTCAGAGGTGCAATTCTTTGGCCTAAGAAACCAGTGAAAACATACATTAATATATATACTGCTATCTATGTCTAAAGTACATTGTATATTACTGAAATTTAAAATTTACCTTTACGTTAGAGAATGACAAAGGTCTTGGATGTTGGATCAGATTTTGGTCCAGGAGCTATGAATCAAATACAGGCAGAAGTGCCCACCACACAATCAACAAGAACAAAGGGAGTCACCAGGCAAGCCATGACAGATGGCAAAACCAGCAAATGGTGGAATACTTGAACAAAGAGAATGGACTGACAAAATATCCCTAGGCCTGGCATCTGCCATGACATCTCCTAAGTCTGTTGTACCTGGACTTCAATCAACTGAACAGCACTCTACTGATTTAAGTAGAGGATGGGGAAGGAAATGAGGCCCTGAGGTCAGACATAGATATCCTAGCAGGGGAATATCCAGGGCAAATATTAGTCTGGTAAAGAAGAGCACATGGATTGCAGAAATGTTCCTTATTTTTAAAAGCACATTTTGGAAGCAATTTTGTCCTCTGACATAAAAAATAAAAAGCACAACATAAGGTAAAAAGCTGGTTTCCATCCAAACTAAAATGGTAAAAATATGTAACAGCTTGGCTTTAAAAGGATGTCCATCTGTTAGTAAACTACTGATCATACCATATCCACAATGGTCTAACAAATTATCAGCCAAAAAATTTACTGCCCACACCCACAGCTCAATAAATATTTAGGGCTGTGGCTTTGTTTACAACAAAACCACTTTAAGTGATTAAGTGTAAGTTTTTCACTTTAAAATGTATCTAAACTTCCAAAGTCTTACAGAAATATGTAACTGAAAAATGTTCCAATAGACAAAACTCCTCACAGGTTCTAGTGAGAATACAGCAAGCCAATTATTTTTGCCTTGGTAGAAGAATCCTGGTCTGAATCCTGAACACAGTATTTAAAAGTCAGTGCATGTGCCTGTGGATGTAACAGTCTTCCATAAAAGTGTACTTGGCTACAAATAGTGTTCTTGACCAACTGGTTGGATCACAAAATAGCTGCACTACCAGTTTCAGCAGATTGAAGATGGCCTGCTTACCAAACACATGCTGGTTTCATTACTTGTCATATCTAACCCAGCTTGATTTAAAACTAACTTGGGCACAGTATCTAAGCTGGAATCATGCTCCCAATATACATAAGCCCTTCAAGCCTTTATTTCTCATGCCACTTCAAAAATTTTGCACCATTAAAGCAGTATGGCCAAAGACTAGGGGAACTTCCATTTTCTTATGCTTTAACATCAAAAGGTATGGCCAGAAGGAGAAGGGCAGTGATTGTCCACCTATACTTGGCTCCAGTGAGGGTGCACTTTGAGTACTGTGTTCATTTTTGGGCCCATCACTACAAGATGAGGGTTCTGGAGCATGTCCAAAAGGGCAACAGAGCTAGTGAACAGTCTAGAGCACAAGTCTGATGAGTAGCGGCTGAGGGAACTGGGATGGTTTAGCCTGGAGAAAAGGAAGCTGAGGTGAGACCTTATCGCTCTCTACAACTACCTGCAAAGAGGTTGTAGTCAGGTGGGTGTTGGTCTCTTCTCCCAAGTAAAAAGTGATAGGACAAGAGGAAACAATCTCATCTTGTTCTGGGGAAGGTTTAGATTGGATATTAGGAAAAAATTATTTACTGAAAGGGTTGTCAAGCTTTGGAACAGGCTGATCAAGGAAATGGTTGAGTCATCATCCCTGGAGGTATTTAAAAGACATGTAGATGTGGTACTTAGGGACATGGCTTAGTGTTGGACTTGGCAGTGCTAGGTTAAGGGTTGTATTTGATGATCTTAGAGGTCTTTTCCAACCTAAAGAATTCCATGATTTTGTGATTCTATCTCCTGCTCATTCCACCAGAGCTGTGTTTGAAAAAGAACAAAGCTGAAATCTCAAAGACCTGTTTGCATTGGCTATAGTTCATGCATTAGTCCCTGCACTGATGCACCATACAAGGAGATTCACACAACACATGTACTGCTGTTCAGCTGAAAAGCACAATATGAATCTGTTCCTATCACTTCATGTCAGGAACCTAAATTTCACAAGGCTGGAAATAAGGCAGCGACTTTTAACAAACAGTGCAAAAAATAATATTTTTTTGACATATGCTTCTTTGACTATCCATTTATCAAAGCTTTTTAAAAACACATGAAGAATATAAGTTTAAGCCTTGTATCACAACACACAGAGTCATCCGCTTAGAATGGTTATAATGATTTACTATTTTAAGTTTAGTGCAATAACAGTCCATTGCAATTAGCAGAACTATAATTCTGCTGTCAGTGGCTACTTGGCAAACAAAACTTACTAATTAAAACTTCTTAGGTGCCTGGCGCACGAATGTGAATAAACACAGTGGGAAGCAAACCAGTTTATTCTACAATACCAACCCAGAATGACTTGCTGACTTACTTTTGAAAACACATGAATGCTTTTAATTTCAAACACTAAAAAAAATGAAAAGAATTAACAGATTAATTAATAGATATCTATAGACTATGAACCTTCCTTGTGAGAGTCATTTCAGAGGTCTTCAGCTAAGCCAGGTATAGAACAATGCATGCTACACACAAAGCTAGTCACGCACAACATACTCTACATGTAATAGGGTGGGGAGAGAGGTTCAGACAGACTGTTTTGCCGGCACTTTGAGCTAGGGACATGTGCCCATACAAATGATATTAACATGGCACACAGCTAATAAATGTATCATCAGGCGTCAGAAAGCCCTGCTGCAAGGCTGCATTAGTGTGACCAACGGGTGTTGGGACAGACCCTTTCTTACCAGCTCAGAGAATTAACATCCACTCTTCGGCCTGGATAGTCATGCCCACTGGCTCTTTCCTGTAGCTCTTGCCCTGCTCTGTACCTTTCTGTCAATGTCCTATAGTATAGAAGTACCCAAGCAATTTTGACCCCAGAGCTGGACACAGGACTCCATGTGAGGTGCCACCTGAGCAGAGTATAGGGGCAGAATCACCTCCCTTGACCTGTTGGTGATGGTAGTCTGCTTCTTTTGATGCAGCCCAGGATATGGTTGGTTTTCTGGGCTATAAGTGCACATTGGTGGCTCATGTTGAGCTTTCCATCAGTCAACACCCTCAAGTCCTGCTCCTCAGGTCTGCTTTCAATCTATTCTCCAACCAGCCTGTAGTTGTGCTTTGGGCTTTGGATTGCACCAACCCATGTGAAGGACCTTGCACTTGTCTTTGTTGAACTTCATGCAGTTCACACAGGCCCACCTCTCAGGCCTATCAAGGTCAATACGGATGGCATCTTTGAATGTGACCATGCAGCCAATTCCTTATCTACAGAGTGGCCTACCTGTCAAATCCGTGTATCTCTAATTTAGAGACAAAGATATGTGGTACAATGTCAAATGCTTTTAGATTTTGCTTTCCTAACCGCAGGTAAGGAAAACCAACTTGGAAGCTGGAAGGCAGAGTCCTTGAACATTTCACAACGTACTTTGCAAAAAAACTGCTGCTGTTTTAAATGTTATACAGTGACCTTCCAAATTGTAACTATTTTTAGGGAAATGTTTTATGGTATTAGTTTAATTTATAGAAACAGAAAACTAGAAATAACCTGCATCATCATGTCCAATACCCTGCTATTACAAACAATCACGTCACATAATCCTTTTAATATACTGAAGCACACTTGGATACCATGGTGATGAGTACTTCATAAATATCTATATTTGTAGCCGTGAAGAAAATAAAATTGTAAAAATGTGCAGTGGATGAACAGGGGGATTATGAGAGACAAAGGTAGGTACAGAACAGCTCTAAGGGTATTACTTTTATTTTTATCTTTTTTTTTTCCCAAGAAACTAATGCAAACTTTACTAAAACCTTCACACCATCTCAAGTAAAGAGTTATGTCAAGTAAGGAAGGGGTCAATGTCAGACACAGGACTGACGAGAAAATAAGAGACCACTGTCAATATAGAAAGATTAGTCCATTCTTCGCAGTGCATGATGCAATGGAACCAGCGTGAGAGAACAAGAACAATGACACTGACATATTTATACTTAAATTATTTAGTCAAGCAAGCTTATAGGAGAAAAAAATGCACCCTTTTTTTAATCATTTCCTTACCTTTGTACCTACCAGAAAACTGAGCACCCAAACCAGGTCTCATTCAACATATTTAATCACAATAACTAATTTTATTCATTGTGCACCTCCAGTTTATATTCTTATGCTTGGCTTTCCTGCATTTGCAGCTCAACTCTATAATTCCTGGTTTTAATCAAGGAATTTCTGTGCATTTTTTAACAGCTGTGATTTTTATTTCAGTAAAGTTTATCAGTTTTAGCATAAAACTGAAATCTTCTCCTATATATCCTTAATTCAATCTCCTTCCATTTAGGAAACACCATCATTCAGTAACCACACCTTTATCACACAAACGGCCAGAAAAAGGAATTAAATTTAATAAGAGACACCTTCTATTTACAGCCACAGGGAGAAGTAATTAAATTTAATGGAAGCTGCAACTCTAAATAAAGGCATAGAGAACCTCTACTCTTATCCTGCTGAAAATGAGGTTACAGGTTATGCATAATGAGCAACATCCAAACCCTTTGCAACTCCATTATCTCCCACAGACTTACAGCAGAGATATATTTGGTATACTTTTCATTCCAGACAGGGATGGGAAGCAAAGCAAGAATTAATCATTTTCATTCTTGCAAGTGCAAGAATAGGAACAATTGTTATAACAGGTATGATTACAACAGAGTAAAAATAAATGCTCCATTTGAGGTTTTGTTTGTTGGGTGTTAGCTTTTTTTAACAATATGAGTTGCATGGTTAGGTTAAAAAGTGAAAGAATAGGTTATTTGCAGATTTCCCAGGGAACCCCTATGAGGAAAAATGAAAGCACTTACTATGGGTAGGAAATTGATCTCCTAACTTCTTAGCCAGTGCAGAATTTTTGCTGCAAATGTAGGACGCAAAAGATACAGCCTCTGCTACACAGGGCAAGGAGATTCTTGTCGGTAAGGGATTTCTCTCTCAAGAGCTCAGACGTAGTTCTAGCAAAGAAGCCTTTACTCTCTGTCAGGAATGATCAAAAAAAAGACACGCTGTAGATTTTAGATTATATTTGCACTTAACTGGCTCTGTGTGGCAAAACCCAACATTCTGGTCAGAGTGTTCAGGCCCTGCTAACAGGCTGCATTTATGGAAGTATAATGTGATGGACATGGACAATCCCATCACAAAACAGGACCCAACTCAAGACTACTAAATCTTAAAGCATGTTCACAGAATCACAG
>VZTU01018370.1:223-34465 GCA_013400835.1 Zapornia atra
AAGTAAGATTTAAGATATGTGCATGTAAAGACAAGTACTTAGTATCTGTAGATGTTATGTCAAGGCATAAACTTTCTTTTTTTTAACATCATATCATTCTCCATCTGTTTTCTGAAGAAATGAAAGACCATATGCAAAGCACAAATTTCTCTTGGTGAAAATACAGCTAAGCCATATTTGCGTGTTGCTCAGTCAAATATTTTAGTATTTCTCTGCTAAAAGACCCATTTTCAAAAAGCTCAGGACTGGTCCATAGATGTAGACCTCTGTGCTTCTAAGGAATATCAGACTCTGACTCAAAGCTAGTATTGCAGAGTCTCTGAGACTCAGGGCTGTCAGGAGACTTGGTTGTGACCTTTCTTTACCAGTCATTTCCAATTCTGATGGTATTTTAGATGTTTCACGTGAGATAAACCCTCCTCTGCTGGTGCCTGTCTTTTCCTATTGACACCAGAGATGGCTAAGGTGATTAGTTTCAGCTAGACTCATCGTTGTTTTGCAGTACTCTAGACACATATTTAAGTTAGGTGTTTGGATCATATCATCAAATGTTCTGTTCCAGTGAAATCATATTAATTTTGTACAAAGGGGTATTTTGTTCTCCAGATCATGAAGTGAGGAATCTGATTTAATAAGCCCTACTTTGAGTAGGTTGGGATAAGGTGACCTGCATGGAACACTTCTGATCAAAATAATTTTGTGATTATATGTGATAAATGAGCTAGTTTAACCCTGAAGATCACTCTCTCTTTTTTTTTGTTGCTTTGGCTGTGTATTCTGTTGGGTGGATATATTAAAATGAAACCTTAAATACGAACATCAGATAGACTGTCTGATTTCAGAGGCACGACTGTTCACATCAGCAATATGACTTTTAAAAAACAATTTTCCATTTAGAAAGCAGAAATGCTGCAAACTGAGAAACAACCCTCAGCAGAGAACAGATTTAAATGCATACTGCAAATTAATCCACATAAACCAAAACAAAAGCTCTTATGTTATTGCAGGAAAACAATTGTTAGCTAACACTGAATTTGTGGAAAAGGTGAAATATTTTGAAGGCAACTTTCTGAACATGGGAGAAGGGTAAAATATATATAAATACGCTCTATAAATAATGCTTGCTTTTTTATGCATATGTATGACTTTATGTATGGATTCACTGGACCAGATTACGTTACACAAACAGAAACGCTAATGAGAGTGTGTTTGTCTCTGGTTAACTGTAATTTTCCTTCAGCTGCAGAATTTCTGTGAACTTACCATTGCTTTATCCCGTAGCCTGAAGTATTAATCACAATTCCTTTCAGAACAACTGCCAGGTTTATCAGTGCTTCTGTTTCAGAGCAGTAGGTAAGCAATATATTATTCTCCTCCTCCATCCATCAAGCCAACTCATTTTGAAGTCAGAGTGGGAAAGTTAGCTGAATTAAATAAGAACAATATGTTAAATGTAGCTCTCCTCCCTACAAGCTGGCTGTTAGAAACACACCCTGACTACTGCTTTCTTTTATCTGTGACTTAAAGACAGGAGTAAAGACACAGCTAACTGTAGTCAGATTTTTTCCTTTTTCTTCCTTTCTTTAAGCTTTAAAATTGATAACTGTCTTTATGGAAGGCTTCTGTATATAACCACAGAGAGAAGTGCAATTAAGGAGAGACAGAAGGTTCTCATCTAGTGTAAATTGGCCTAATTCCACTTATCTTGTCAGAAATCATTTCTTCTTCACATAGTTTAATCTATATCTAGAGCTAATGCAAAATAAAAGTGTATTTAAGATGCTTAAGAGCTCAGGTACTTAGATTTCAGAGGCATAATTGCTATAAGGAATGAAATGATCAAGATCTAATGAAAAATAACACCTTTTTTTTCATTTAAAGTAAGATCCAAATATAGAGTAAGTTTTTAAAAAAGGTATATATTCCCACAAAATTACCAGGTCAGCCTATTCTGAGAAAAGGTTTCACATGAGCACTTCTGAGACATACAAACAAGACAATGTACAACTCAAAATCCAATTATACAGGAAACTCAAGTTCACATTGGATTTCTCAGCTTGAATGGTCCCAGTGACATGGTCAAACAACCACTTGCAGCCTTTGACCTGCATGATACATGGGAGGTTCAAATGAAGTTGGGTGCCTTTAATAATGTAACTCAAGCATGGTTAAACTTACTCATAACAAGAATTATACTCAAGGGATTAGCACGTAATTTATGACTTCATCACAGGCCATTTCCAAGGCTTTTAACAAGTCACTTCTCCACCTGGGTAACCTTCTGTGGGGTGTCCCAAAGCCAAACTGAAACCCTGATTCTCAGTCCCAAGAGTTGCTGAGCCTTAAAGTGTTTAATGCTATATTAGAAATAGAAGACACCTTCTGCAGTGCAGGAAACCCCAAATCTCTGATTCATCCACTTACCTCCAGCACTTCACAGGAGTACAGAAATAAAAGGAAGGTTTGGGTCGAGCAGATCCATGTCATGTCCCTTTGGTCAACTTGTCAAGTCCCATCACAGAAACATTGAGATTTTTTTTCTCATACTTTTCCTTCCAGGTGTTCCAGAACCTGCTTTTCCCTAAAGGTTTTGTAACTTTCTTCTCATTATCACTATCTCATTGAGGGGAGCTGATATTCATTTGTTCTTGGGCCAACATAGAACAATAGTTTGTGGCATGTCCCCATAGCACAGTTTACCTCACCACTGTGTGGTATTTGGGGCTTGATTCACTTCCCCAGCCTTGTGACATTCAGCATCATCTGAGATGTCCTCCAGCATCTGAAATATTTACAGTGGGCTGACAGATATGCTTAAGAGAGATCCTTGCTGGACTGAGCTGAGGGCAGTTTAGGATGCTCCAAGGGATTGCAGAAGCACCACCTCTTCACATGTGGATAATTGAATGAAGTGCTGGCTTTATTGACTAGGAAGATTCAGCTGCCCAGAATTTGACATCTAGTGTCATGTTAGCTGCTGAGGAATCTGGGATATTTGGCAGATATAACACAACCTTATGAAAAGCATGTGCTTTTTTGGAGATAGGGCAGTTAAGCAGATGAAACTTTTCAGCAGCTAACATGGCACTGTATGCTCCGTTGCCCATATTGGGAGCTTAAACACCTATTGAAGGTCTAAAGTTCTAAATGTAGACAAGGGGATGTCCAATTGCCTGTACACTAGACAGTGCAATTTGAAATGTCCTGGTAAATCTTGTCTGGTCTCCAGCTGCTGTTGACATGAATTTAAGAGGGCACTTGGTACCTGGGATCGATCAACAGAATCCCTCTACTAAATTTACATGCCTTAGTTGTAGATTAAATCTCATACTTAGGATCTGAGTGCTCAGTGTATTTACAGATTGCCACCATATATTCATAAACTTCAGTGCCAAATTATGAGCTTTCCAGCCTCAGTCCCATTGACAGTCAGTGAAGAGAAACAGACACCTCCAAAAAAATCATTTATTTCAGCCTGAGACAGAACTTCTAGACATGCCATTGAATCACTGTCTAGAGATAACTTTCTCTAATGACTGTTTTTGGAGGTTTGGATGACTAGATCAGGTTCTTGGACCTCTGAAAATAGATGAGGATCATTCTGTGCAGTTGTGAAAGGTTTATGCAGTGATGTACCAGGATGTCTGAATCATCAGTGCTAGAATAATAGTCATCATAAATACACAAGTCTATGTCTTCTTTCTTTGTCTGGGTGCACTGGCCAGTACATTCATTGTGAACATGTCTCCAGGTCTTATTCTGTGGAACATAGTACAAGCTGAGATAATTCATATGCGTGATCACCGCGGATTTATGAAAGCAATGAAATGCCATTAAGGATCTTAGGCCACTCAGAAACTCCCAGAGTTTTCTCCAGCTCACTGTGAAGCTGGTGATATTTTCTTCTCTTGAGGACAGTGGAAAAGCTTTCAGTCAGGCTTTTTACATATCCACAGGAAACCATTCCTTTATCTTTGGTTATTGTAAAGAATGAGTTGTCTCTTGAAAAAAAAAATGTATGGAAAGTGAATTTTGCAAAGCTAAAACTGAGTTGAGTATTCTGAATGCCTAAGCACAGCCTATCCTGCTGCCTTAGAGACAACACCACAGCCTGTTTCAGACATGTGTTTCTTTGTTCTAAAAGAACTTGACAATCTTGAAGGACATTTTCAAGAACGGAGGGACCTTCATTACAAACTAAAAATGCTAGTAGGCAGGAGATGTGTTTTCTGGAGGAGGTAACTGGCACCTTTGTTATATTTCCTGACAATCTGACCTTAAATCGTAAAGGATTTGAATTCATATTTAGGAAAAGCTATTGAAAAAAAGAAGAGTCAAACTTGCATCTTGTTCAGAATAATAATAACATCTAGCTCCCATGCAATATTTTTTGGCATTTCATCTGAAAATATTTTACTGAAATAGTCAGTGCCTCTCTCCTCTTTACAAAAGCAGAACTTAATCAAGCATGGGGAAAAGGGACATAAGGAAACACAAGATGCCCAAGGACACTCAGTAAATAAGAGGCAGAGCCAGGATGTGGTGGGTTGACCTTGGCTGGCTTCCAGGTGTCCACCAAGCACTTCCACTCTATCAACAGGACGAAGGGAAAAAATATGATAGAAGAGCTTGTGGGTCAAGATAAAGAGGGAAATCACTCACCAACCACCTGCACCAGAAAAACACTCAACTTGGAGAAATTTAACTTATTTTATTACCAATTAATGACACAGTAGAGCTGAAAAAACTCAAACGTAAAAAAGCTTTTCTTCCACCCCTCCCCTCATCCCAGGCTTACCTCCACTATTTTTTACACATCATTCCCACAAGTGGCACAGGGGGATGGGGGTTGTGATCTGTTCATAATATGTTTTCTCTCTTGCTCCTTCTTCTTCCTGCTCCAGCAACGGGTTCTTCCCATGGGACACAGTTCTTCACAAACTTCAACATCTGTGTTTCCTGTAGGCTGCAGTTCTTCAAGGATTACTCCAATGTGGGTCCTTTTCTATGGGGTACAGTCCTTCAGAAAGAGACTGCTCCATCATAGGTGTCCTGGTTCTAGCCAGGCCAGACTCAACTTCCCCAAGCAGCCAGCACAGGTGAGATGAGTTAGCACAGGTGAGCTGTTAGCCTGAGCTGTTTTACACATCACCTGACATCACTCTCCCATAAAAGGGGCTGCTTGGGGCAGGGTACTGGCTGAGTGCCTTCAGGGTGGTCCAAGTGTGTTGGGTTAGTCCTTGTGTCAGTCCAATATTCTGTGTTATTGCTGGGTCAATAAGGTACTCTGCATTACCACTGGGTATAAATGAAACTTTCTGCAGGCTGTTATTGTTCTCCTTTCACACTGATTTTGTCAGTAATCCCAACCCATAGAGCCTCTGTCTGCTTCTCCTCAGGGAGTAAGCAAGCAGTGAGGGCTTGTTGGAGAGAGGTGATCTGGTGCAGCTTCAGGACAACAGTCCTTGTTTCAGTGCCCAACTCAGGGCTCAGACTCATGACCTTCGGATTGGGTCCTAAGCTCTACTGCTACCCCAGCATTTCCAGCCCCCCAGAACCACAAGGCTAGTTAATTCTAGGAGGTCTACCAATCAAGCTGGCCACGCCCAATCAAAACTCCTAGATGCAGTAGAAGGGGATAAAGTCCTTGTAGTGCACATGTAAAGCTTGTTGGGGAAGACAGTCTGAGTTATTCCTGCTTCAGGCAAAGGCAAACCCATTCAGGGGATTGCTTTTGCTCAGGGACCTGGGTGCACTTGGTGGGTGATGCAAAAGGATGGGGAAGTCCAGTGTGTACACCAAGGGGATTTAATTTTAGGTGAGGACAGCTGATGGCAGATGGTATAAATAATAGATAAATGACTGCTGGGGAGTTTAACTCTGAGCTGGCTAGAACCAAGACAATGGGTCCTTCCCATGGGGCACAGCTCCTGCCAGAAGACCTGCTCCTCTGTGGGCTCCTCTCCGCAGGTCACAGTTCCTGCCAGGAGTCTACTCCAGCATAGGTTCTGCACAGGTTGAAGCACCATTCATGAGACATCGGCCTGCTCCAGCCTGGGGCTGTCCATGGGCTACAGTGTTCAACCCAACGCCTAATTATCATTATTGAATTATCTTTCCATGTTTTGCTGCAGAGCAAGGTAAACGCTTCTGATGTCCCATGTACAGCTTGAAAAGCTAAATCAAAATAATTACACTTCAAGTGATGTAATCAAGTTCATTTATATGTTCATGCACCAGGGTTTATCAGTTTTGGTAAATGTGTTTAATATGTACAGTTATTTGTAGTCAGTGCCACAGTCTCTAAGGGATCAAGTTTTTTGGGTGTACCCACTAATCACGGAATTACAGAATTGTAGGGGCTGGAAGGGGCATCCAGAGGTCATCAAGTCCAACCCCCCTGCCAAAGCAGGGTCCCTAGGACAGGTCGCACAGGTCGGCATCCAGATGGGTCTTGAATATCTCCAGAGAAGGAGACTCCACATCCCCCTGGGCAGCCTGTCCCAAGGCTCACTCACCCTCATGGCAAAGAAGTCCTTCCATTTCTAGGCATTCCAAGTTCATAGTCTCCTCAGAACTGTTTTATTTGAACAAGATCCACAGCCAGATCAGCAACAGAGCCAAGCTGAGGAAAACATGGTTTATTTCTCTCATCCCTATTCAAGCCACTGAGGCTTGCTGATCTCTTCAGATTCACAGTTCCTCTGTTTGGTCCCTGCAAAAAGCGCAACCCATAGTCTGGATCCTTGTGATGACCATGCAGCTTATGAAACAGAAGATTTCCGTTTTGCTTCTGTTCGGTGATCCCACTTTCTCATCTTGCTCTCCCGCATGTGTGTAACTCACAAAATGACCTGTTCCAGCTCAAAACTCATTAAATTTAACCAACAATAAAATCATTCAAGTTGCTAATTCACCTCTGAACTTTTCAGAGCTGGACCTCAAATCCCAGCAGCTGCCTATCACATACAACTCTTACATATTTCCCTTAGTGTAATCAATTTAAACCTCTGCCGTGCTGGTTGTTGTAGCAATAGTCACTATTTGTCATTTTCTATAAAGTGCAAATGCTACAGGCCCTTCAGACACTGTCTGCTCTACACACATGGTGAACCCACCTTTAAAAATGTTTCTCATAAATCTTTTCTGTCACCTCTGTTTTGCTAACATTAAATTGAAAAGAGGGGGAAGGGCAAGAGAAAGCTCCTCTAAAAAGCTATTCTGGGTTTTGCTCTATAACAATTTTTTATTATTATTTTTTTTATTTTACTTTATTTTATTTTTAACCATAAGCTATCTTTTTTTTACATTGAAAAGCCAAGTTATTATTTCCTGGAGGTTTACACTCAAAAAACCTTAGATTGTCAGTTCATTTAATGTCACTTTACTTCATGCTTCATGCCAGTTTTAAGGCTCAGCAAGAATTGACAATGCAATCCTTTCACAGCGTCAGCTGACTGTGTTTTCTCTGACAGCGAGATTTCAAATCAAGGATTTAATAAACTAGTAGCTCTTCCAGTTAGCAGTGAAATGTTCTTTCAATTCCACCACTTAAAGAACATCAAACAGACCTCAGCTATACAGCAAAGATTACAGCGAAACCAGAAATGCAGCTTATTTGCATGCACAGGATCACCAGGTTTTGACTGTGAAAGGGGAAAGATGAAGAAATGGAATTTTGCTTAAAGTAAGTGTGCATGTGAGCATGCAGATATCTGTAAGCAGACCACACAGAGAGAGACATAGAAAGAAAGGACAAGAGATTGGAGATGATGCCTACAGTGGTTAAATTACTCATTTGTGAAAGTGTTAAGTAGGTGAAAGGCAGTCTCCTGAAGCTTGCACGCTGAGTTAGCTAGGAAAAGGTGTTACGCTCTCTCAGACTGGTGGCATTGACTCCAGACCCTTCCGTGCTGAGGTTAACACTAAACTCCACTGAGCTGCAATCCTCTACGCCTTTTTCCATTCATTGACTGACCTATCTGCCATCCCAGCTTCCCATGTCACACTTCTGAATTTGGCCCCAGTGTTCACACACCCGGAGGGGGTGAAATGTAAAAAAAAATCCACCTGTGAAGCCTAAAGGGACCTTGAAAGTACTCAATGAAAAACATCTTGTATGCCTCTCTCCCCCTGCAGGGGCATGTAGTTGCAGTTCCACTCTAAGAAATGTGATGAAGAAGGAGGACTGGTGATGGAGAAGAGCAGGAACTCTTCTTGCTAATCCACAACCGTACTTCTGACCTCCTGGTGTAATGCCAATGCTGATACTGCAACGGTACAGGGATGCGCACCTCCACCTGACAGCTGGATTGAGTTGGTGCCCAAGAGTGTGACATAGAACATGCAAAACTGGGGTGTTTGAGGAAGGAGGGGTTTATAGCAGATGCTTATTTATAACCTCAGTTCAGCAACTATGCTGTAACCACGGGTGGTTTTAAATTCCTGAGTTGAGTTCACAGATTAAAGGTATACCCATTAAAAATTCCTAGAAAACAGAGTATGAGATGTGTTTCAGGCCTTTCTTCCCTGATCCCGTATTAACTCTTATAGAAGAACTGGTAATGATGACTCTTGCATTGAAGTCAGTTTTCTCCCCACTCGCAGCCAGCTGGCCCAGTCCAAAGTAGCATGGTGTCAAAGCCTCTCAGCGAGAAATTTGTACTCCTGACATCATTCCCTCTCCATTTCTGCTCTATCTTGCAACTTATCCAACCTGTATTCACCCACCTTTGTTTAAGAGGAGTATGTTTCTTGGAAGCAAACACCTTAATTGATGTTACTTAAGTGAACTTACAGACCCATCCACATAACAATGCTCACCAAAATTAATCTGAATTAGCTTTTTTAAGTGGATTAATTAAACTACTATTTAAACTCCTGTGTAGACACCCTTGTTCAAAATTAAAGAGGCTTAATTCAATTTAGTTGAATTAACTTTCAAAGTAAATTAAGCCAAATTGAATTATAGACATTCCAGTTCACAGAGGGATTTAAATTCATATGTTGAGGGCTCTAGTCACGTTAATTGAGCAAACAGCTGTAATGAGTTGTTGTCATTTCCCAGTTTTTTATTACCATCTCGTTACCAGAGGTTACTAGTCCTACTGTCAGAGTCAGCAGAACACAAGTTATGACTGTACTTATCCACTGAAGTTCAGTCAGGTACGTTTGAAACCTTTCTTCATTAGCAACTTATCTAACACACTGGGCTGCAAACGGAAGCAGTTGAAACAGCTGGACACATACTCTACCAGCTCTGCTAGAAAGGTGATTACATCTGACAGGGGAGATGGATGGAGAATCAGAGTGGTAGCATCTTAGATCATCCCTACATTGCTCAAAACTAACCCATGAGAACCCCTGAACATCTCAGAAGAGCTCCTCAGAGAGTTGTCACATAGTAAACCAATGAAAGTGACAGAAATATTTTACCATTTGTTTTTCTGAGTTTGTTTCTCTTCAGGGAGGTTTTTTCAGGATGTCCATATGACTGCAATCTTAACCAAATCAATGCCTATGAAAAAGAGAGAAAATTTAAACAAATCAAGCAGATAAATTAACCAATTTGGTTTACATAGTTTATAATACAAGCTCAAAAGTCTTTTTGACTTAATCATTCAGTACACTTGCCCATCATGTTCCCTCCCTTCAAAGAATCCCCACTTGCTATGTATCCCTGGATAGGTGTTGTCTGTGTACATCCATTTCAGAGAAGCTATTTCCAAAATCAAGGTTATCTATCTCCAGCTTGCTGCAATAAGAGTGTTTTATCCATCTTCTGAGATGACTTAGGATGAGTGTGAACAGCCAGCACCATACACAACCAGAAAGCTGTAATGAACTGGAAGGTATAGAAAGGGGTTTCTATGGAAAGGGTATAGAATATATAGAAAGGTAGGAGACATTAGAAAGCCACTTAGCCGCATTTACTATAAAATTTATGTCTAATTAATGGTCACCTGTTTTAGTTATAGTAATCTGGTTCAGATCCTGGCTTTTACAGACCAGATTGGTTACATTTTGTTTACGAATGGGCGCTTTACTGAAAAGCTGTCTTTGATAGATTGAAGTTCTATTTAATACTGTCATAGAGGTTACTCAAAGCTCTTTCAACCTCACCTCAAACTCTTCCAGTGATGGGGCATCCATCATTTCTCTGGGCAACCTGTACCAGTGCTTAGTCATCCCCACAATAAAAAGTGTTTCTGATGTTCAGAGGTAACCTCTGGTCCTCGGCACTGGACACCACTGAAAAGAGTCCGGCTCCAACTTCTTTGCACCCTCCCTTCATGTATTTATATACGTTGGTAAGATTCTAGGTGAGCCTTCTTTTCTATAGAGTTGGCCCAAAACCTCTCCAGGAGTCTGCTAATGTTTAAACACCCTTGAACTGAGTAATTTCAAAGTTAGTTACTGAAATCATTGGAACTGTTGTTAGAAAAATACCTTTGGTCGTAGAAGGAGAGGTTACAGAAGTTCATTTTCAGGGTGGAATTAGTTCGTTTTTACCTTTGCTGTCAAAAAACAATGTCTAGGCCAATGAATTCAGACCAATACCTCCAAAAAGCTATTTACCCCATCCTAAAAGAACTACCCATGATAGCCTGATGACACCCATATTTTTCTCCTGATACAGAACATACCTAAGCTTACATTACTCTTACCTGCTCCCTGATTAATACTACATAACAGCCTATCAGGAGGGAATTATTTAGTTTGCCAGGTCACACTGGGTTGATGTTTCTAACAACTACTACAAAGAATTGGAGGAATAAAAACTCTTTCATTTTGACTCCCTGCTGTGAGTGGTCTGGGATGCATACTTTGTAATGAACAACAGGTTTTCTTGCTCCTGGAAAATCCAGGAAGGATACCAACTCTCTTTTCTCAACATCCTAGCCTCTCCTGTATTATTAGCAAATCACTTACCTATCAACATCTGAAAAGCACTCTTTTAACAAAATTTGGATAGCATCCATAACATACACTGACAGTAAAACTATCTTTCAAGGGGTCTGTGTGTGATTACAGCTCTTTATACATTGTGCAGCATTGTTTCTATTTCCTCTCTGAATAATTTATGTACGCAACCAGCAGCTCCCAAAGGGTAGATTTTGCAGTGAGATAGATCATTTCAAAATTCACCAGCCTTGAGTATAAGACCACTGCAGGTTGAAATTCATTTTTGCTGTTTGTCCCAATAAATACTCAAGGATTCAGGTTCCTGGGGAAAAAAAAAAGAAAAAAAAAAAAGAAAGAAAAAAAAAGTAGATGACTGCACTTAGGCTCATTTTTTAATTTATTTTAGGATTCAAACGAATATTTTGAAGGGAGAGAGAATCATTTCTTTCTAAACACTGATCACAAAGGCATAGAAATTAAAGGCAAAACCAAAACCCAGTAGGCAGAAGTGTAATTCTGTTGCTGGTCAAGTTCTTGACAAGTTTCTATTTCCTTCAAGAAGTGAAACATTGCAGGATATGTAGTTCTGAGGAAGGAAATTAACAGTTCTTTTCTCCTATGCAGTAAATTGGAACAAATTTCTCCCAGTCTGTTTGAACTCAGTTTCACTGCCCCACAAGTTGACTTAAAGAGTGATCCAAAACCCATTTATGTCATTGGGGTAAGATTTGCATCTCAAAACTTTAGACAGGTAGCAGTTAGGCACCTAAATAAGCAAGTTACCCTAGGCTGCTGTCAGAGTCAATGGAGGGAAGCCTTCTGAGGCAGATTCATTCTATTTGTCTTAGGACAAATGAATCACCTTAAGAGGAGCTTGCTGCTCTTCACTGACTATAAATGGAGCCAAAGGGTGGTAGACTCAGATTTAAGCAGCTAGCTTGCAGGCATTTAACTTGGGGCATATGCATTTCACACTGGGAAGCTTATATTTGACCTCTCTGAGCTGCAGACCTGATCTTATATAACTCCAGTTGCTCAAAATACTTCTTCCAAGGCATTTCAAACACAGAAACACAATATTAGTCTTCATATTGAAATGTTTTGCTATCAAAATAACTGCTGTTTACAAGTTAAGCATATTCTAAGTCCAAGAATTAACCATGATTTCTTTGTTTACCTTCAAGTTTTTCCCGTTCCTTCATACTTCTGTATATGGTCTCATACTTTCTCCTACTTCTAAGTTTTTGGGCAAGCTGCTGCATGAGCTGATTGGCCAGCAGGCTACTTTCTCTTCAGAACGAGTAATGTGATTTAAACCCTCTTTCCCATGGTGAAAACACTGTTCGTTATCTATCCTTTCCCCAGCTGACAACTTCCATAAACCTTGTCAGAACATCATCAGGTTGGAGAGTTGAGCAGAGAGGAACCCAAGGAAATTAAACAAGGGCAAGTGTAGGGCCATGTACATAGGGAGGGGTAATCCCAGGCACCAGTACAGGTTAGGGGTTGACCTGATGGGAAGCACCTCTGTGAAGAAGGACCTGGTGGACAACAAGTTCTCCATGACCAGCACTGTGCCCTCATAGCCAAGAAGGCCAAGGGTGTCCTGGGGTACATTAAGAAGACTGGCCAGCAGGCCAAGGGGGGGTTCTCCTCCCCATCTACTCAGCTCTGGTGAGGTCACACCTAGAGTACTGATTCCATTTCTGAGCTCCCCAGTCCAAGAAATACAAAAAAATTACTGGAGAGAGTCCGGCAGAGAGCTGCAAGGACGGTGAGAGGCCTGGAGCATCTCTCATAAGAGGAAAGGCAGAATGAACTGGGGCTGATTAGCCTTGAGAAGACAGAGGGGATTTGATCAATGCTTATAAATATCTAAAGGGCGGATGTCAAAGGAAGGGGACAGACTCTTTTCAATGGTGTTCAATGACAGGACAAAGGGCAACAGGCACAAACTGGAATACAGGAAGGTCCATCTCAATGTAAGGAAAAACTTATCCACTCTAAGGGTGCCCAAGCATTGGGACAGGCTGCCCAGAGACATTGTGCAGTCATCTTCTCTGGAGAGATTCAGAATCTGCCTGGACACGATCCTGTGCAACCTGCTCTGAGTGATTCTAATCTGGTGGGTTTTGGACTAGATGATCTTCAGAGGTCCCTTCCAGCCCCAAGCATTGTGTTCTTAAGACATGTATCTATCTATCCTCTTAGTCAAATGTGGTTAAAATCAGCCAAAGTGTTTTAAAATTATTTGAGGTAGGAAGAAGAGGAGGCATACATACTGATATATAGGGGCTGGATATAACTCCTTAAAATTAAACTAATCATCTGCTTTTTTGCCATGAAGAAAACTGGTAAAAGTTTTAGTATAGACATACATACAGAGGCAGGAAACACTTTTTTTGGTACCACTCCTATCTTTGCATAAATGGTATAAGCCACACCAACAAAAAAACACATTGCTAGAAAGCATTTATTTGTTGGTGTGTACTGGCAAAATGGCTCTCCATTTCTACCCAAGATGTTCCAGTTTAGCCCTCAGCCCTGTTCTGTGGGACAGGTCTCTTAGCATATTTACTTTTTACCCACTGGGGTTGTTGGGTTGTGTTTTTGTTTTTTTTTTTCCTGGAATGCCTTGGTTTGTTATGCCCTGAAACACAAAGCATTAACAGCCTTTTAGAGAGTGCCAACACATGGTGGAGGTAGCTACCTGCTCTGTTTTCCATAAAATGGGTGTTAATAGGCTCTAGAGGGGTCCCTCAGTAAAGAAACGGAGGAGTTCAAGCATTTATTGACTGGTTTTGTATCTCGTAGAAATATTCGAAGTGGAACACAGGAGATGTGGAGAAAAGCCACACAAATGAGAAGCTACTAATGAAGTGTTTTTACAGTTGGAGTTCAATGTGTGAGCTTGTAAAAGCTGATTAACTATTATTGTGTTTTCATCTAACTGGTTTGATAATTTGTTGATTAAATGGCTCAGCTGAGAAACCAGTGAGTGTCCTTGGAAGCATGCTGGTGCAAGAGTTAAAGTCTCAGATTCTCATGGAGGGGGCAGGTTTATGTTGTGGATCCGTGATACGCTTCTCTTTTAATAGGAAAGAAGTGGTAGAAAACTCATACTTTGTTATTACGAGGTTCTCTTTGAGCCTATTCCAGTCATTAAAATTTAAATCCTCTTTATTTTTTTTCATATTAAAGACAATTAACCAGATGATTCTCTTCTTTTTTTTTTATTCTTTTCTTGAATTTGTCTTTCTCTTTCTTTCTCTCTTTTTCTTCCACCTTCATTAAAGGACTCTGTTTAAAAGACAATAGTCTGGGCTTGATTAACAGTTAACTCAAAACAGTTGACTATTGCATTAGAGCAGCAACAATATAATAGAGAAGACTTGAAAAAAAGGTTGGAAAAACTGAAAGCCTCACTTTTCAAAAGAAAATGACTGGAAATAGGTAGCAGAGAATGGAGAGGAAATGTGGAAGTTCTTACCTATTATGTTTATGTGCTCTGTTTTTTCAGAAAGTCATCCCCTGTTCCCAATTATGGATTCAAATCTACTCACTGTAAAACCTTTGGCTAACATAAGAACTGGGAATTTTATAGCCTTATTGCAGATATATGTTTCTGAAACAAGAGGTCCCTGCAAATCCTACTGATTTTAGCCTGATGATGGTCCTGACTACCAGTAAAACTGAGTTAGATCTTGGTGGTAAATATTTGCTGTGATTTAAGTAGGAACAAACAACAAGTCTGTGTGTCAGATATCCCAGAAAGGGCTTGGCAGCTGGATCAGGTGTAATAAAATCATCTCTAACAAACTGAATAGATCAGACTCTTAAAAGATGGGCTGACTGAAAATCTGGTTCAAAAAATAAAACCGTGTAAAAAGATGGAGGTATTTTCAGAAAAAAAAATGTCGTGGCAAAAAAACCCCTCCCACAATAATTTGTCACATAAAATGCCTGTGGGACCATGCAGTTTTGTGGTTTTATATCTTCTTCCAACATGGATTGGATTCCTCAGTCACATTGAATCTCTCATGGTGCTCTAAGATGTAAGACCCAAGGACATGCCCACTGCCCCTTATCTTGAGAAAAAGCCCTGTGTAACACAGGTTATACAGACACAAAGGCATCCAAAATCCCATGATGCACTACAGCGGTGTTTCTCAGTCAAAATAAGTTTATTTTGATGCTGCTGTTAATTAATAGTCTAAAGTATTAGGTTTTTTTCAATTTCCAGCAAATTCTACTGAGAAAAAAATGCCTGAAAAAATCACGGAGCCATAGATAAGATAATCATATTAACTTACTTTTTCTGATGCCTCTCATAAAAGGGGTGTGGCTCCCCCATTTAGAGGAGGCAGAGACACAGTCATGTCTTAAGTTTTATTCTACTTTTTTTCAAATAACCATGTTGAAAAAGAAAGTTAAAAACATGGAAAAAACAAAAAAATTAAACAAAGTCATTTGGAAGGGGTATCTGGAGGATTGTAGTTCAATCTCCCACTCAAAACAGAGTGAACTACACCATTACATCAGATTGCTCAAGGTCTTGTCCAGTTTGCTTTGGAGTATCTCTAAAGATGAAGATTACCCAACCTCTCTGGGCCCAAATTCCAGTGTCTGGTAGTTCTCTCTTTTTCTCTTTCTTTATTAGCTAATTATAATTTAATTTATTATAACTTTAGTCTTTTGTCTTGTCTTTGGACATCCTGATGAGAGTACGGGCCTTTCATCTCTGCAACTGCCCATTAGGTAGCTGAAGACAGCAATTAGATTGCTCCCTGTCCTTTTCTTCTCAAGGTGGAACAGACCTAGTCCCTTCAGCCTGGCACAAAATATGCTTTAATCTCCGACTACCTTAAAGACCTCCACTGGACACACTCCAGTTTCACAATATAGGGCTTCCCGTAAGCCAAACACAGAGGAATAATCATTTCATTCAATCTGCTGCTACATTTTTGTTAATGTACCTATTATGAAGTTGGCCTCCATCACTGCAAGTGCACACTGCTTACTCATCTTTAGCTTGTTGTCCATCAAGCATCCTTTACCACAGAGCTGTCCCCTAGCCATTAAATTCCCAGTGTCTGAAAGCTCATGAAGATTCTCTGTCCCAGGTACAGTCTTTTGAGTTTGCCTTTGTTGAATTTCTAAAGATTCTTGCCAGCACATCCCTCTATCTTAATTCTTTCTCAGTGCCAGTCCTGCTCTCCATCATTCCCATCCATACTGAAGAATCACATCCTTTGTCCCATGTACAAGAATTGGAAAAAATGTTAAGAATTAAAAGGACCCCAGAGGGAAAAAAATAATAGCGCGCGCGCACACACACACACACACTTTCATATATTTTTGAAGCCCAGAGAAAATGAATCAAAGTGTGAGACAACTGAGACAGCAGAGAAAGACATAACAAGACTGACTCTAAGTTAAAGATAGGCAAATTGAAATAAAAGAGCAGTCATGTCTTTTCAGCACTGAAATAAACATTCGGGACGACTGATGGAGTCTCCAGTTTTTGATATCTTCAGATTAGGTCCAATTGTCTCTCAATGTGAACTACTTTAGCAAAACAGGAATTACTGGTCTTGACATAGGGAGCAATGGATGAAATGCAATGGCCTGTACTATGCAGGATGAGAAACTGAATTACCTAATGGACTCTCCCAGGTTAAAGCTTTTGAATTTATGAATAATGTCTGGGACAAATTTGTTGCTGAAATGATACAGATGTCTATAATGATCCCTGCTCATTCTATTGTGTGGCTGCTTTTCTTGCCAAATGCAACCACATAATGTTTCCAGAAAAATGGGCACTGAGGCACATATCATTCCAGGAATTTTTTGTTCTGACAGGACTGATAATATAAACATTATATTAAATTCAATAACATGGATGTGGATACATGGAGGGTAGATAGACAAATATCCTACTTACTCTTGACATCTGCTTTTATTTCCTATGTACACATATACCATATAAAACTTAGAACATACGCATAAAACACAGAAAACAAAACAAGGTTTTAAAGAAAGAAACAAAACAAAACAAAGAACCCTCATAAGTTAACAAATACGTCAACCAGTAGTTCCTATTCACTACATGAGAACTCCTTGTCAGCAGCTGGAAGAAACACTCATCCAAGGTAGCATTCAGACCACCTTTTCTCATCCTCCCATCCATACATCTCAGTAAAGAGCTTGGCCTACTAGGACCAACAGGTTTTTCTCAGAGGAGCTGCTCCCCAGTAGTCAGACCACAGCCCACATGGGCACAGAGGTAATTCATACCATGTAGGAAAGATTTTCCCTTGCTGGGTGGCATGAGATTCCTGTGGGGCTGTTTGTCTTGTCTAGGCCACTCCGTCTAATATATCTGCAATCTAGGATATCAGTTCTCCTTAGTCTGGTGTCATCCATACAAAGACTAGATGATGATATGCTGTGTCTTCTTCTGATAAAGATCCTGGAACAGATCTCCTGGTAGAGTATTTTCAGCCTGATCTAGGCAGTTTCTCACCCATCTAATCATCCACCCATAATATGGTCCAGACCCATACAGCAACCTACAGTGAATTTTCATATCCAACCCAATATTTAATATTTTACTTGAAGATTAGGTATATGGCTATGAAAAAAGTCAGTTTTTACAGTTCTTGGATTAATTCCACCTTTCCCCTTCATGGTACAAGTGATTTTTTTCTTAAGTCATATCTACATGAAATGTTCCTATTGCAAACAAAATCTACTTTTACAGCTCACATGCATTGTTCTACTTTTATCTTGAGATCCTTCCTAACAGAAACCCAAAGATTTCACCCAGTAATGCCACAGAGCCCTCACATATATCAGGAAGGCAACAGAGAATTATTGCCCAGGTATTACTGTGTTCTACAAGAGAAATCCAGTGCCACTAAAAAAGAGAGGAGCCAGCTACTCATGCCGTGTGTCTGTGTGAGGGTTATAAGCTACAGTGTAAATATAATAAAAAAGATGTGTAAAATCTTCAATGATCCCTGCTTTTACAGCAATTAATTAAAAAAAAAAAGTTCCTGAAACATGCACCACCACCAGGCAATCAAGAGTGAGAAAGAGAGAGAGGGAGAGGGAGGGAGAAAAAGCTGGCTCCATGCGGGGCCTTTTTGCTTACAGCTATGAGACAGCACTGCACTTTCTCCTAATAACCTTGACCTGCTTTTCCTGGCTCAGCAGTAGCATCTGTGTCACATCGGCTTAGCATCTGTTTATCAATCCAACAGCACAAACCTGATTCCTGCTCCTATTCTCTTTAGTGCTCACAGTATTAAAATGACTGAATTAAACCAGCCAATTCAGGAAGCACGAGACTTAGAGATGAGAACAGCTCCCTGGAAAGAGAAGAAAGAAAAAAATGAAGGAGGGAAAAGAAAAACCTCATGCAGGAGCTCCATTTATTTATTCTCAATGGATTTGAAGGAGAAATTCGTAATGAATAATCACTACTAAAATCTCTTCTGCAGTATTCATGGCCACAGGCTTTCAAAACAGAGAAAAGGTAGGAATCACCTCAGACTTTTCCATGGATCTTAAGAAAAGACAAGGCAAGTACAACGAGGTAATAAATTACAAGTTGCCTACAGCCTCTGCCTCCAGGTAAAAACACCAGTGAATAGGATTTAGTGCAGATCTTTAATAAGCGGGGTGAAAGATACTGGGAACTCCCCAGGCTTGTCCCTGTGGTTTACTTTCCCACTTTTGCTACCACTGCTATGCTCTTTCCAGTTTTGAGATGATTCTGAGCATAAGGGTGGCCCTGAGTTTGAGGTGCTTTTTCACTTTCAGTGCTGGCCTGAGAAGATGAGGAAGAAGTGTGCCCACAGACTTAAAATCATTCAGAAGTCCCACGTTGCAGGACAGCTTCTGTTGCTTGGAAAAAGTCGTAGGTCATTCCCAAAGTGGTTACCCTGTACAGAACAGATCCTGATTCCATAGCTAGTTTAAGAAGAAAGGAGAGCTGTCAGCTGGGGAGTTCAATTGCACAAAGTAGGCACAGCAGACCAAAACTGAGGTGTTGAACAGGCCAATATTATTTATTCTTTATCATTGCCATGCTCAGATCTGTATGATATCAGAGCCCCACCATGCCAGGAATAAGCAACTTAGTGTTTAGCTTCCAATCCCCCACCCACACAGGAACTAAGAAAACAGGAAAAGGAGGGGAAAAGAACCGGAGAAATTTTCTTATCCTCTGGAAACTGCTTCATGAATGTGAGGTATTGCAGTTTGAGTAAGGGTCTCAGGAATGCTCAGTGCTTAAACCATAAAACACAATCATAAACCAGATATAGCCCAGATTAATAAAAATGTTCACTGTCTGCCATATCAGCTCAAATGGCCGGGGCTTTGGAGTTTTGTCTCTTACATAAAATAAAGGTTTTTCCAGTATCACGGAGATCACAGAGTCCATTAATGCTGCACTGGAAAACGGTCTACTGATTTGGGCAGGTATTACACTCAGACGCATTGAGCACTCACCTAATGAAGCATCCTAAATCATTCTCTGAAGATCTCCCATACTTGCTTACCCTGAGAACAGGACAAGAGGTAATAGGCACAAATTGGAACATGTGAAGGTCCATCTCAATGTGAGGAAAAACTGCTTCACTCTGAGGGCTGCCCAGAGAGATTGTGCAGTCACCTTCTACAGAGAGATTCAGAACCTGCCTGGATGTGATCCTGTGCAACCTGCTCTGGGTCATCCTGCTTTAGCAACGGGGTTGGACTGGATGATCTTCAGTGGTCCATTCCTTCCAACCCCAACCATTCTGTGATTCTGTGAGAACTCAAAAACCAAAGGCCAAAATCTGACAGTTGTATGGCTGAACATCAGGGACATGTAAGCGGTCCTTTTACATAGATGCATCATCATTTATTCTTCCTTCAGGATGCAAGAATGAAGACTTTGGACTACATCTACAGTAATGCAAGTCATGCTGCTCTGCCAGATTTTGTCCTTACATCTATGACTGGGTGATTTTATGTAGGGGTGGGAAATGGATGGAAAGAAGGGACTCATTGCAGTTATACAAACCACCAGCTATCAAAACCATATGACTAGATCTCAGTGTGAGGTAAATACATGATTTACAGGCTAATTCACTGCTCGGGCCACCTCCAGTGAACTTAGATTAGTCAAGAGATGAGTTCGAAAAGGAAAACATATGTAAACAATTGCTGAACCTCCAAAGAAGGTTTCTTCCACAGGGAAGCAAAGGACAAAATTATAGATTACAGGTCTGTGACAGCAGATAGCTAACTTGCAGTTATTCCAGAGTTCTTCCTAAAATAACAGTGCACACGGTTTGGCTGTGATATGAACTTGAAATCTGAGCCCTTTTACCATTTCATTTTTAACTACTTTTTACTCTTTCCATGTTACTTTACCTTTTGTCTGAAAACAGTTCAGAAACTCATAGGGAAAATCACCCAGTGTCATTGAGGTTTTAGGATTTCACCTATATTTCACACAGGAAAGCTTTATTGCCCCAGGGTTATTCAGAATCTTTCCCTTTTCAAACACTGGGCTTGATTCACATTGGTAGCTGTCCAGACTTCATCCTTCATACCTCAGACAGAAGACTGAAAGTACAGGAGGTGAATAACAGGTTGAGCTTGAGAACTGGCTTTTAAGGAAATCTGGGTTCTGTCGCTACAGGATTACATTCATAAATAAAACAGGATATAGTTTTAAGAGCATGATAACTGATCTCAAGACTAGAACTAACTTTTATCCATGAGGCTTTTGGGAGCAGCAAAGACATAGTTAAAACCAAGAGTAAAATCAGCAGGAAGATGTTAAAGAGACAGATTTACGCCATATAAAATTTTATTCCAGTGTTAAAAAACTCAAGGGTTTAGACAAAGTGTGTGACAACATAAAAAGCCAATTTTTTAATGCCTATACAAGGAATTTAGGTAAGGTGCCAGCAGGTCTCACCAAGCTGCAGCACTGCAGAATAACAGAAATTTAGGAGGATCATTGTAATGAGTAGTGTATTTAAGTCTCTGGTTATAACCTGTTTAGGAAGGGTTGAGTGAACAAGATAAGGTATTATGGGTACATAACAGTAGCTTTCTTTATGAAAACATCCTACTTATAAGTTGTTGGGGTTTAACCTCAGACAGCAGCTCAGCCCCACACAGCCACTTGCTCATTCCCACATGGCATGATGGGGGAGAGAATCCGAAGGGTAAAAGTGAGAAAATTTGTGGGTTGAGATCAAGACAGTTTAACAGGTGAAGCAAAAGCCACACACAAGCAGAGCAAGACAAGACACTGCCCAAGATCATGGGCGGTGGTGTTCAGCCATCCCCATGACAGCAGGACTCCATCATGTGTAATGGTGACTTGGGAAGACAAATGCCATCACTCTGAATGCCACCACAACCACCCCTTTCTCATCCCCCAGCTGCTTATATGCTGAGCCTGATATCATATGGTATGGAATATCCCTTTGGTCATTGGGGTCAGCTGTACCAGCTGTGTCCCTTCTCAACTCCTTGTGCACTCCCAGCCTACTTGCTGGTGGAGAAGGGAGAGGAGCAGAAAAGGCATTGGCTCTGTGTGAGCACTGCTCAGCAATCCCTGTGTTATCAATCAGCACTGTTTTCAACACAAATCCAAATCATAGCCCAGTACTAACTACTTCGAAGAAAATAAACTCTATCCCAGACAAAAGCAGAAAATAGAAGTGCATAGAGATGAGGGTCACACAACAATCCTGTACATGTCATCTACTCATTAGTCCCTATCTCCACCAATAGCTTACGAAACACTTAGCTAACTTAAATCTGTTTTAACAAAGAGGTAGCAAGAGAAGAAAAAGAAGGGAAAGATTGTCTCTCCATGACTGTGAAGCCAATCACTGAAAATACGCCTAGATCAAGCCAAATTCAGCCAACACTGTTTGAATAGCTAGACAAGATGAAGAATAACAAGGATTGGGTACTGGAAGAGGGCTGGGCTTGATATATAGGATGATAGTGCCTAGGAAGGAACCAGAGTTATTACCAGGGGGTCACATGGGAGATGGGAGCATGGTCTTGGAGATATAGACATATAGCTTATTGTCTTCATTGGTTCTGTTTCATTTAGAGCAGTTTGTTTTGATATTACTGAAAGTTTAGAAACTGAGGATCTCAACTGACTATTGATCATGCAAATGTGTTATGTCTACATAAGTATATCTGCTGTCTTATAATGTCTGGCTGAGGTATTTGAGAAAGCAGGAGATGTCACAGATCAGTGAATCAAACAGTCTGAGATACTCCCTGAGCAACTATCCATAATGAAAAAAACAGAAGAAAATATCTTTTTAATGGGGAACTTCAATTTGGGAGACATATGCAGCCAGCAGTAAACTTCTCTTCAGATTTACAAAAAATATAAAGATGCATTAATTATGGGCTGGCAGTTGGTGGTAGCCTAGGGACCAACTGTTATTATCAGATTGCACTCCACACAGACAGAGGATGGGACAAACCAATAATAAATACAGTTGACTCTCTACAGTAATCTATTTCTCAGAACGGGGAAATTAGAATGAGGCTTAATAGGTAGGGAAAAAAAATCAGGAAAAAGAGAATGAACATTGGGGGGTGGGGGGTATTTCAGAGAACTGTATAAAGCTATAGGTCCAACTTTGAGTAAAAGTAAAACTTTGTTCAAAGGCAAAGGAAACGCGCTAATTAGAAATAAGGATGCAACATGTGACCACGGCAAAGAAAGAGACCTTAACACACACACCAATATAAATTAAACATTATAAAGTGTAGAAAATTGATAAGAGAAGCTAAAGACATCAAAGAAAAACCCATGGTTAGTAGGATTAATGACAATGAACCTAATTTTTAGGAATAATTAGGAACCAACTAAATCCTACAAATAGCATAAGACCATTTAGTAATGGAAACTGCAAAACTCTTTAAACTGCACAGTGTAGGGTCAGGTCTCCATACGCTTCTGTTTATCTGATAAGGCTAGAACAATTTGTATCCTCAAAGATTTTATACACTGAGGAGCACTCTATATCCTGTAATTTTAAAAGTTATTATTAAATTAGTCTTATGGCAACTTTTCTAGTATTTTTTCTAGGGTCAACTTCAAAGTAATCAGTCTATCCTTCTTGTCAGTTCATTTATCTCTGTTTTTAAATATACTGATATGATACCAGCATATTTTCCTTTTCTAGAATTTCTTTGTTATGCCAAGATTGTTAAAAATTAGCATCAGTGATTGACTGTGTGATTCTGTGATGAGATTACAAGTCCATTTGATAGACTGTGTAGGTAACGTAATATATCTGATGCCACTTAGAATTACTACCACATATTCTAATACACACCAAAAGAAGCCCACTCTGAACTTGTAAGGAGATTCCATAACAAGAAAGCAAGAATTCAACAGAATCAAAGATGTTGATTTATTGGGAAATAAAATTGGCTACTCAATAATTTTATTGTCAAAAAATGAATATAAAATTAATGGAATTTAAATATGTTAAAATCAACATAGAAAGGCGCAAAATGATAGGACCAAGCAAACAGACTGATTAACCTACATATCTCAATAAAATGAATTTTAAAAAAAAATATATTACCATCCAGAGGGCAAGCTGGAGAGGTGGCAAACATCACAAATTTCAACAAGGCCAATTGCAAGGTCCTGCACATATATTGGTACAATCCCAAGCACAACTGCACACTGGGCAGAGAATAGATTGAGACCAGCCCTGAGAAGGACTTGAAGATGTAGGGGGATGAAAATCTCCACATGAGCTGACAGTGAGCACTGGCAGCCCAAAAATCAAAATTCTTCTCTGTGAGGGTGGTGAGAGAGGGAACAGGTTGCCCAGAAAGGTTGTGGGTGATCCATCCCTGGCAGGGTTTAAGGCCAGATTGGATGGGTCTTTGGGCACCTTGTCTAGTGGAGAGTGTCCCTGCCCATGGCAGGGAGTTGGAACTAGATATTTTTGAGATGCCTTCCAACCCATTCATATTCTATGATTAGACGACTCCAATTTTATGGCTCTGTGGGTGTCTGTGATTCTGCTATGGTCAACAGTTAAAGGATTCTTTTGAAGCCTTGCAAAGGAAGACTTTTTTTGCCCCAACGGACATTCAACATCATTCAACATCAACATTCAACATCTTAGACAGACACAGGTAGACACATACACATGCGAAAAAAAACCCAAACCAAAAACCACCAACCACTTATGAAGAACAAAAGGCACAGATTTGTGTTGTTTTCTGAGCTGGCATCACAATATTTTGTCTGGGTTAATACGCTAGCAAAATATGAACTTCCAAGTATAGCTTCAGAGTTCAGAGCACTATCTTTCCCAGTATACTTGTGTCTGGTTCAAGAATAAGGTAGTTTTATGAAAGATTTTTTTTCTGACTCCATGTTTGAATAGTCTCAAATATCTCATGTCACCAAGGACATGGCCTATTCATGGCATAAATTAGAGTATCCCCAAAGCTACTTGCACCATTATGCTTGTACAACTATGGAAAGTGTGGTTTGAAGGAAGGTTCCAGACAGAGTTATTTTACTTATACTCTTGACACCAAAGAGTGGTTCATACAGGAACTACTGAGTTTGTTCTTCACCATCTGGAGATTTAACCACGCAGAAGAAATTCCCAAGGGGAATTGGAAACTGGTTTTCCAACTGCAAAACAACCCCAGCAAAGACCAACATCTGGCCAAAGTATCTTGTCAGGGACCTATGCTCACTGTGGAAAATAAACATGGCTCACTATCCTCACTATCACTCTTGATTAGTTTTCTGCTGTCACTTGAGATCACAAGAGGAAAAAAAGCGGCAGATAGAGAGGAGAAAGGAAGGCAGAACTGACATTGTAAAACATACCAGTATTCTCAGAAATTTTAACTTTACAAGGGTGTAACCTTCCTTCAGAATGCACAGCACCATCTTCTAAAAAAAAAAAAAAATAACCTGTGGCTTTGTCCTAGAGCTGCTAGTTATTATTCATGATGTTGTATCATCTCTCACTGGTAAACAGCGGCACAGCACCAAAAATTGTGAATTGTTCTTACATTCTTCATGGCTGAGATTGTCTGCAATTTCTGGCAGGACTGAACAAATCTCTGTTCATCCTTTCTTGAATTTCCAGTCACCCATTCTCATTCACTGGAAAGAGCACTTCATCTCAAAGAGCTTTTGAAGAACCATCCAGCCTTAGTTATCTTACTTCCAATTCACAAGCAGTGCTGACTGAAAAGCCACATGATTTGTTCCCCACAGCTTCATCTAATCTATATGACACTGGTAATTACAGTGTTTGTGGATCAATGCACAATGAACCCAACTTGAGTAGGCTACACTTTATGCTTGTCTCCAGCCAGTCTAGTACTTCTAACATAATGAAGAGCTTTGGGGAGCTACTTACACATCCCAAGCTCTGGACAAGACTCTTTCCCACCTTATTTCTTTAAATGGAAAGATCTCTTTGTTCAAATGCCTTACTCCTCAATGTTCCAGTCTCCTCTTGATGAGCAACTAAATAATTGTTTCCTTCCCACAAAATAAATTTTCCAGGTGGTTCTTTTCCCATCAGCCCAAGTATCCCTCATCAGTGTTCATTAGGAATAAATCTCTCTTCTTCAAATGTTAATCCAAGATTTACTTTACCCATCATCTATTTTTCCTGTTTGTTACCTGACAACTTCCCAGCCCTCCAACATCCTCAACCATTCTTCACACCTTCGGTTAGCATAATGTCATCAGCATCTCATTCTTTGGGTTTTTTACTACCTGTTCTGCCTGACTCTCTTAAATCCATATTATTCAGACTATTCCTATAGATTAGTACTGGAAAAGTGAAAAATCCTTTGTAAGTACTGCCTTGACTGTATTTTGTACTTTGAGGTTGATCTCAACAACCTTACCAGTCATCCAACACTCTCTCAACAAAATCTCCTCTTTTTTCCTTCATCAACTCTTTTGCTGTTAAGGATTGCTACACGTTTCTGGTGCTGTGTTAACGATGTCTTCTATTATCTCTTTCAGTATGATGAGATAGGCTTGTGCATTTTTTTTATCATTGTTGCCGGTTTTTTTATATCTAACACGAGAATAGCATGTACAAAACTAGTTTTTGTCCCTTTTATCCTTTAATAATACTTGAGAAATACTCAGACTCTTGTTTTTCCTCTAATGGGGTATTTATTCCTCTGAGACACTGGTCAGCTAGGAGAATATTTATGTGGTAATAAAAAAACTTTAACAGAGGGTTGTTTGGATCTAATAATCTCAGGTATTTCAACACATCTTTGCTTGTCATGTGTCATGCTGAATTACATCGTGGCCCACATGTGACAGCAGCCCATAATGTGACCTGTGTAATATAGTTTGAAATGTAATGTAGTGGGAGAGGGGCTTAAAGGGAAAAAATCCCCATGCTTTTGTGCTGGATAAAAGCTGTGGATTCAGAAAGAAAGGGAACAGTAAGACATTAAATGACAACTCAGCAACAAACCTACAAAGAAATCTGCAGTAATAGGTTAAATGATACCCATAACACGTTCCATTCATAAACTTCATTAATAATTTTCAGTTTTACATCACAGATCATTTTTTGTCTGAGTTACCAAATCATTACTAAACCTTAATCTGTCCATTCATGTTTGGCAAATTATGAATGGTTTCTAATTAAATGCAAATACAGGGAGGTAAACAAACATTCATAGAGGATAAATTGCTGGCTGAGACACCGGAACAGAGCCATGGAGAGAAACCAGGTGTCCTGATTCTCAGGACTGAGCGTCAGCCTTTTGGTAACATCTCTTTCCACCAATCATGTATTTATACTAGTGTATCCCAGCTTCAGAAAATACAGTTCTTTGATGAATAGTATGGCTGTATCAGGGACGAGAAGAGAGAGTGGGCACGACAGATTTCTATTTGAGGTAAAGGAATGAAAAAGTCCTTCTGTTCTTACAGAGGATCTGGTTCTCTAGGGAAATTATGCTATTTGCCTAGATGAGGGGGAAAAAGAAAAGGGAGGGGGGGGAAAAAATCAAAACTGTCTTTTTCTGGCAGAAATGGTGAAATTTCACCCTTCAGCAATTTGGTGAAAACTGATAGCTGTGGACACTTCTCAGCCTGGGTATCACAGCAAAAGGCTGCGCCATGTGAACTGGCAGATGCAAAGAGAGAGGGGAAAAAAAATACACTTTAAAACAGTGCACCAGGCTGTCCAGCTCAGTTAATCTGCTCTGCAGCCTTCCCTGCTTGCACAGGGCTGGTGTAAACTTGGAGGAGAGAGAAAGCTGTGCTCATTTTGCCAGTTCAGAATCCAGCACATGATAAAACAGATTCAATACAACCCCCTGGTGAAGGGGCTGTGCTTGGGGAAGATGCACAGTTGCAGTCCTTCTTTCCTGCAAGAAACATGAACACAGAGGAATCACAACATGGATCAGACTGACTACATGTAGCTCATTTTTGGAGCTGCAAATGGAAGCAGGGCCATAACGCAGCTTCGAGAGGGAAATACAGGCCAAGCCACAGAGAAGCATGGGGAGAATTCCTAATACAGGGCACACTCTGCTTGGTTTTATTTTGCACAAAATTTTTTTTTTTTTTAAATTTTACACATGAAATACTTACGCTTTACACAGGAAAGTAAGTTCCATTTGAAAACTGGAAAAAAGGAGAACAGCTTGTCACCAGAAAAGAGCAGTGCATTTAGATCAAGAAGCTTCAAGTGAGCAATCCGTATTGACCAGACTTCTTTTTCCTTTGAACATCATGATGAATTTAAAATATTTTTATTTAATTAATGTTATTAACATTTAATTATCACATCATAATTGCTGTGTAATGCCACATACTATTTTCAAAGCACACCATGCAATTGAAATTTATAATACGAAATTAAAATTAATATTGCAGCCTATTCTTTATTATTATTATCATCATTAAAATTAAATTTCAGGATCATCTGGCTTTGAAACAATAAAAATTCAAAGGGTGTTTCCTTGCTTCATGGAAACATGGGTCTCCCTTTTTGGAGAGTCCATACCTTAAACTATTTTAAGGCACCCGTATCAGAAAAGTAACAATTTCCAAAATCACCAGTGGCTTGTCAGCGGAGGACAAGGCTGTAAACAATGTTTAGTTCACCATTCAGCCCATCTCAGTGTGTGCCCCAAAAGGGAATGCTGCTTTCACCAGTGTGCTGCAGTGAGAATAGCCCCAGAATGTAAAGAACATCACAGGAAAGAGAGGGTTAGCATTCAGGAATACAGGAATGTCAGATGTGAATGAACACTGAAATGGCCACTTGAATCATGTTTGGTCAATAATTAGGGAAACCTGGCTGTAATGCAGGAGGAAGCTATAAAAGTGCCTGGGTATAATAGCTGTAAGTGTTTAGAGCTATTTGAGATGGCTCAGGGCATCTAAGACAGCCACATAAGCCTGACAAACATGTCCCAGGACCTATAGGTGACCAGTGTCCACCTGGTCTAGCAGCTGGAAGACAGGTGGAAAACTAGAGCATCTCCAGTGGCACTGAAGACTTAAGTTTAGCAGTATAATCTGAGCCCCCTGTTTCTCTCCATTGGCTGTTAAGGGAACTGAATGAAACTGGTTGCAATATAGACACTTATAGATCTATTCTGTCCCTCACATGTAGCCTTCTTGTGTCATCTGAGACTTTGTAGGTTCCATCCCCCCGGCCTCCAGCTGCCTCTCCAGAAGGTTGCTGGTTTCCATCAGTCCTATGTCATATCTGTCAATGTTGTGCAGATGTCTTGGATATTCAAAAGTAACTCAAATGGCAAGAGAAGCCTATGTTACAGCAACTGAATTCTGCTGCTCTAATAGGCTTCAGTTACAGATTTCAACGAAGCTCCAGATTTAGTTATTAAACATGGGCTTCCAGTGACGTTTGAGATGCTTCAACATTCCTGAGACATCTGCACAACACTGGCAGATGTGACAGAAGCCTTATAGGAGACCCACAAGTTCTGGAACAGAAACTGGGGCCAAATGGAAAATCTTACAGTGCCAGAAGTGGCACAATATGTGTAGGGAACTTAATCTTTTCCCAAGACAACATAACCAACAATCTAGTTGACTGTCCAGACAATCAGAAGGACGTGTCTGCTCCAAGATGAGGCTGCTACCTGCCCGAGTTCTGTTGGCTGTATTGATAAGATCTCCCTTGACTTAATAGGAACTTCAATACACAGCTTATGTAAAGACACTACCTTTACAGAGGCAATTCTGAAACGGAATTCTAACTCAGTATTTGTTGGGTGAATCTCACCTTCAGAGTTTAGAGGAAGGAGTGAGCATCTCTTTGGTATTAAGGAACAGATTTTTCAAGTTTCATACTGAAGTTCCCACTGTTTCCATTGGTTTCTCATGCACTCACACATAAATAATATGGGAAGATGTGACATATTTGCCCACTTCAGCTCAGATGTGGACTTTTCCCTAAGAACTCTGTTGCAGATTCAGATAGTAGCACTTTAAATGAGCTCTTAAAGGTTTTGCCAGCAGTTTAAATCTCCAGGTTTGGAGCTCAGCAGAAGTATCTTTTTCCAGGAGATTCTGTGTATCGCGCTTTACAGTCCTGTAGTTAATGTTGACACTTGAGTCAAAGTGAAGTAGCTCTTCAGTATATCTACAATAGACTGTAGGTGTTGCTTTGAGAGAAGAGGTGTGAAGAGTAGTGTAGACATACTCTATAACCTGGTAAGATTTTATTTTCCCCAGGAGATAAGGAATGTCATGTTCTGCTGAACATCAATGCTTTTCAAAGCTTTCTGTCTCTGCCCACAACAGACTAGATGTCTGTGTCTATCTGCAAAGGGTAAACTCAAGGTAGGTTTGGGAATAATTTAACTTCCTAATCAAATCGCTAACATTGCTGAAATTACAAATTTTTTTTAGATTTGGAAAATGTTGTCTATGATCTCAATGGCATTCCTGCCCTGCCTCAGATTCTCACTCTGTCCTCTTTGCCTTATCATAGCATTACATGGTAAACATCAGGAGGCAACACAGCCTGGAGTAGAAAGGTCCAGGCGTAACTGGCCATAAAGGCTGATGGGATTTGTAGACAAATTGAATACATGGCAAGTTTGGTCTCAAGGAACTGAGTTTCAGTAACACGCACAACTAACAACTCCAAGACCTCACTCTGTGCACACATAGCCAATGACATTTCAATATCAAACACAGAAGCCACATTGCAATTCCACCTACCCTGCCTTTTTTCTCCTTTACAGTGTTTCAGGGGTACCACAATAGCCAAGTAACGCAATAATAACAAAAATAGCTCTAACAAGCTATGGTTGATTCCACTGCAGCACAGCCTATAAGAGCAATCTTTTCTTTCTTTTAATAATGCTTTTATTGCACAAATTTAACAGAATTATGCCCTAATTATAGTGGATTTTTTTTTCTTTGCCACTGGGAGGAAATACAGCAGATGAAGCTGTTTGAGAGTGCATGGTTCATACAGCTGTATTAAATGTTTCCAACTGCTGTCTTTATGGTTGTTAACAAGTCAGGACCAGACATGCATGCATTTTCTGAGCGCCTTTGAGGATGGCATGGATTAGACTTGTATTTTCATTAGAGCTGCTCAACTCATTCTCTGAGAAATAATGTTTGACCATGCTTTGAGAGCTGTCACCTGTAACTCAACTTGCCCCTAAAGACAGACAGATCACATTGCACATAACTTGGGATCTAAAATGTAGTTGTCAGTAACTAGTCTAGGTGATTTTCATTTCCTTCAGAATCAATGCAGGAAAATAAGCAGTTTCTGAAGGAGTTAATTTCTCCTTGAAAGAGATGTGTAGGGTAGGTCACCAAATGGACTCTCAAAAGATCCCTATTTCTCTGCATCAATTTTAAAGAGAGCCTGGGGTGACTATTTCACAGATAGAAATCTAATTTTTAGACATGTAAATTTTGGTGAGATTAATCCCCCCCAAAAAGCTTAATTCTTTTTTGGATATAGACTAAAGCTGAACAAATTCAGCAGAAAGACTTACACATTCTTTAGCAAGCAGGATTAATAAAAAGGCAATCAAGTCTCCTGACCTTACTAGCTTTTCCACCTTCCTCCTCCCTACCTACCAAGTTGTTCATTCCTGTCCTGCTCTAATCAGTGCATGCATAGTTATACCCACACAGATCAGATTCCAGCTGGCAGCATGGGAGGCTAGATTTGGAATCACTTTGGCCTTGTGATATTTTGAGTGCCAAGTGTGAAACAGGTGCTTGATTTTCATAAAATCATGATCACACATGCTAACCCACACCAAAGCAAATAAAGCAAAGTTGCTAACCAAAACCAAAGACATCCCAAGTAACTGGTTTTGAGATTTAGATTTTCAAAAGCCATAGCTTGTATCATCATCTCATGTCATTGATGTAAATCCAGAATTACTTGAATAGTTCCATTACCAAAACAGGTGTTGGCTCTTCAACTGCTGGCAAATATCAATAGAACAGGCTCAGATTACTGATTACTGGTAAGTCTCAATAGAGTTTCAAATATTAAAATGTTTTATCTTCATTTCCAAAGCATCTCAGCAAGAAGTCTACACTGAAAGATATTTTTGTGGGTTCTTTCCTCTCTCTTTTACGAGATCACCTAGCAATACAAGTGTGTACATCATCCTCAGCAAATATTTGCCACACCTCGAGACCACTGTAGCACAATACAATCTGGAAGACATCCCAACAGGAAGACATTTCCATTTAGAAACTGTCAAGTGTTTTTTATTTTGTTCCTGGTCATGGCTGATATAATAGGAACAAGAGATGGATAATACCAGACAGTGAATGTTAGTTCTCAAATTCCCAGTTTTGCCCAGGAGGATTTTCCTTCTACTTCATTGAAGAGTGCCCAGCAAAAAGAATTTACTGTTTTTGCAAATAAGTGAGGACTTTTCTTAGAACTGGGAAAATTACCCTTTTTTTTTTTTTTTATGCTGAGCAGATGAGAAATTTTATGGGGACTGAGAAGAACCAGAACTTCACCTGCCTACAGAACAGAATAAAACCAGTGCTGCATGAAAAAAGACGCTCACAAAAATCCTTTTACAGATCATTTAGACCAAAGAAGAGTGTTCATTTGGTGTTGCATTTAGTCTGTAAGGCTTCAACTTCAACTGGCATCTCTGCCCTATAATTTGTGTAAGTGGTTAAAGCCTTTACTTTCCTTTCATTTTTGATTTTTCATATTTATGGTGGGAAAAAATAGTTCTTTTCCTTGTGAGGGTATGTATAGCCAGTTATTATTTGATAGAAAGCTTCTGGGGATATTTTAAGTAGAATCATTTGTCCCTTGAGGCCAAAATGACCTCCCCCAGGTCCCTCTTGGCCCAATTTTTCTAAGCCTCTGTGATTTCTTTTTAGATGCTGCAGTAATAGGGAGCATAAGATGACCTAGACAGATACTTTTAAATGACTCAAGCAACATAGCATCTGTGGTTACCTGTGGGAGACTCTTTCACAAATGATCTAACAGACACTTAAGAAGTTTGTCTAGATATCCAAACTCATTTTCCCTTTGCTCAATTTCATCTCATTGCCCCTAGTTATGAATCTGTGAACCACCCTCAACAATCCCTCTCCCTCCTCACTGCACACATCTTTCAAATGCTCACAGAACTGTGAACATCTTCTCACAACACAGTTGAGGACAGCAGGGAAGAGGAGAGGACGAGCACCTCTTTTGAACCCCCAAGCACTCAGGAAAAGAGTACACTGCCTGCAGAGATGCCCATGCGGATTGTATATATTAGAGCAGTGAGCACCTGAGGAGGAACCCACCTGGTGAGTGAGCTTGCTTTCATATTTTTTTTAAAAATCATCAAATACTGTTTGCCTGACGATCTTAATTCAAGCACTTAATTAAAGCCAACAGAGGATTCTAAAGTGAGGAGAAAAATTAGAGCAACAACTTTTTAATTATGCTGTAGGCATTTTCTCTCTTACTTATTCTTTCTCCAAGAATCAAACAACTCCTCCTCTAAACACACATTTAGACAAAGATGATGGCACAGTGATATTATGGGCTAGAGCTTTATTAGCGCTTAGCAAGGAAGTACTGGAGGTTGTCTGCCCAAATCCATGACCTAAATAAAATAATCACCCCTTACCAGTGATCACCCCCCTGGGTCACTCCTTAACATCCCTTTCCCCAAGACATGAGAAAGGAACAGAAGAAAGAAGGGATAGGAGGTAACTTAAACAGTCCTCTACCAAGTGGAAAAGCTTTCTGGTCATAAAGGAGTGTTACTCTTCCAGTGGTACAGCAAGTTACTGCCTGCCTCCAGACAGTGGGAGAAATGAAAGACTCCTGTCATCTCCTGCAACAACACAGCTCCTGCGTGCCAACAGAAAAAGTGCTGAACCTACATCACCCACTCTTGCTGTGGAGTAGGACTAGCTGCATAACCAGAAGTTTTGTTTTTACGGCAGCGGGTATTTTTTTATGACCTGGGGACATGGTCAAGCTTTGAAAGGTGGTCCTACTCAAGTGTGATGGAAATAGCTAACTGTAGAACCCACTGAAAAAGAAAGAGGATGCTCTTGTCATATCAATCAATGTGAAAACATGAACGGATTTACTTCCTTTCTGAGTGTAGCACCTCCTGTGATTTCATCAGTCCTGCCTGCTTAAAGGCACTGTGTCATTCTTCAAAAGGAGACTGAAGATACAATCCTCCTCCTAGAAGAAGTCTGACTTAGCAAAACTACAGTTTGTGCTGATCTTAATTTAGGAGGACACATTTATTGAAGTCTGTGGAACTTGACAGGTCAAGTCTCAGTGTATCATGTCCACAGCTGCATCAAACAATATTATTAAAAAACTGGGGTCCTAGGAAATTGAAGCATCAGTTCAGTATAGCCCACACAAAATTCACTTTCAAATCTCAACCAACCTTCTTAGTTACACTCACTCTGCCATTGGTTGCTGGAATGACCAATACCACAATCTCTTTTGATGGAGAAAGAAGAGAAACAAAAACTGAAAGGAGGATAGCATTCTGAAGATCTCTGCAGGCTGTCGATGGTCACAGTTACACAGACCAAAAAAACCTGATCAGACTAAGTCTTGCTAACGGTGAGGGAAGAGATTATGGTCAGGATTGCAGAACTGGATCTAATTATATAACAAGCATTCATTTGTAAGAACATTGTCTTTGTGTGAACAAGACCAGATGTCTCATGTCTCAGCCTTTCTAGGACAACAGGCTGGAGATATTTCTTGGCTTCTCTTTTTT
>VZTU01018370.1:34470-56710 GCA_013400835.1 Zapornia atra
GTCTACCTCAGCCCCTCATTCAAGAGACCCCAGCTGTAATTGCCAGGGTGAAAATCCCATCACACAATGTCGAAGTTGGGAGGCAAACCAGCCAAAAAACTTTTCAGAGATTAGATAAAATTTCTCATAATCCTTTTCTGACAAAGGACAATACAGCCAAGATGGAAAATCAGTCATATTCTGCTTCATTCTAACCTTCAGAGTGTCAAATGATGGAATAAAACCAATTATATTTGGCTGAAGAGCAGGATTTTGAGTTGTCAGGAAATTATAGTGTTCTTTAAATATAATGTAAATGTCTAAATTGGCCTGAAACAAAACCATTGCAATATTTCACATCAATGAGAAACCCCCTGTGGCTCAGAGAAACTGAAATTATTTCAGTGTCACTGCTGAAAGTAAGAACCATGAATTTACAAGAGTGTCCTATTTATGGGACATATAAAGGCAGCTTCCAGATCCCCACAGAGCCTGAGGGTTCATCCTAGCTTTTCCTAGGATAAAATCAGAGTCCTAGAGCAAGGAAACTAGTTTGGGCAACTCTGTCTGGCTCCTCTGGGTATTTATACTCCTTACTGCAGACTTAGCCTAGACAGAGTCAACGTTTGCAAAGCTTTGAAACTCTTAGTTTCATAACAGGAATCTATGAAGCCCCATGATTACTCGGTTTTACAGCTCAGTCTGTACTAGTAAACTCAACAGAGTTTGGACATGGCCTAAGCCAGAGTCCTCATCTTTCTATACTGCTGAATTTTTGGGACACTCCCTTGCATGGATTTGACCTATGCTAACTCACATTCTCCCAGACAGTGGCCCACCATAGTTCATGTGTTAGCCAGGACAGTCCCAGAAAAATCCGGTCTTTATGTGGAGGAACATTCATCAAACTTGAGCTGTTAAAAAAACATAACAAGTATGACCATGGACCAATCTTTTTTTTTCCTTTCCTGATTGTTTTTGTTTAATTTCACTTAAAAGTCAGGATAGCCCAGTGTAGCCCCAGTTGGAATCATTCCTATCTGTTCAGTGAGATTCTAGTCTGACATTTCACAGAACACTTCATTGCTCTGTGTTTTAGCTCCTCACCTGTAATCATTCTGTTTCTTATCTATTATTATTGTCTATGTCCTTTATTTAAATATCAAGAATGGCTCTAACGGAGAAAATAAAGGCTGGATTTAGACTGCAGCATTTTACTCTCACTTACGTTTAACTCTGAAAGAACAGGGACAGAAAAAAAGAAAAAGATGTACAAGAAATATCAGTAAAACACGTCCTAATAATGTGACCTAACCTCCAAGTGAAAATCACCTAAAAGTTTTTAAATCTGAATTTTTAAAAATGCTAAGAAGCATCAAACAGCCCTGTTAAATATCTTCCTATCTACCAGATAGTTCAGGATAACTGCATTTTCTCATCTCCAGATCTGTCATTTGAAAACTTCTGGCTATGAAACATATTTCTGAATTTAACTTCTTTGTGGTTTTTTTACCATGTTTTTGGAAGGGACTCAGGAGACAGTATGAATTGTTTTCTACCCTGTTGCAATATGCTCTAAAGTCACCAACTAAATGGATCTTACCCTGAAACTTCAACATCTTTGACTGGCTATTAGCTACTTTCTCATTCTCATTAGCATATCAGAAGAGTTCAGTGTAGAGTTCAGGTAGTTCTTTCAGATAGAAAGAACTATCCTGAATAGTTCTTTCTCCTTTAATGATCTTTATCATTAAGAAAAACAAATATGAAGCATCTATTAAAACACCATGGTAATTTGCGTTTTATAATGTGAGAAATCTATTGAAAACAAAAATGACAGCACATAAAATGTCCATTTAGCTCCAAAAAGTTATCAGATGGCTTCTGAGAATTTTGAAATAAATCATGTTTCTAATGTTAATATAAAAAATCATTTCATAGCATGAAGCCATCCTCAGAGTTGACATATAAGGTAGGGACAAGTTATATCTTGTGGATGTGATTCACATAAATATCTTAGACCCATATAATTCTATTCTCAGTCAAATCAATGGTAAAAATCTTTTTGAAATTTCCATTCAATGCTCTTTTACACACCAGCCTACCTAGTTGCTGCCTATGTAGGCTTAATTATTATGTAGCATTAGCCATTAATAAATTTATTCTCTCAATTCACTTGTGACTGTGGAAGCAAATATTTTTTCCTGCTTTACACAGACTCACTAGAACTAAGAAAGGTATAAAACTGTCTGCCTTTAAGACCAATATCTTTATTTAATCACAGAACATGGGAAGCATCTATAGTCATCTTTCCCACATCGTCCCAAACATCATACTTATATCCTGGTGCTTAGGATCAAAGAATATCTCAGTTACTTGTCCTCATATCCTCATTCAGTCTTCGTCTTTGTAGATGGGTGTGCTAGAAAAGGCCCCTCTTATTCCCAGTCATAGGGATTATTTTTGTCATTTCGACATTTGACCAGGAGATGCTAAACTAAGAATGCTTATTTATTCCATGCACATGAGTTAGACATCACACTCCCCCAGTCTGATATTTTTAAATCATCTTCAGTAAATAAATTACGAGGAGCTTTGCAACGAGATTAACTTGGGAACAGCTCTTAAAAGAGAATATATCTTCTCCCCCTAACCCTTATCTGGCTGACAATCATAATGATTTGGAAAGTGGAAAGGTAGGATTACCAGTGCTGAAAAGTAAGAAAGTGCCTGTCTCACTAATCTGAAAGTATTTGGATTATTATGTGGATTACTTCTGTAAACTTGTGTACACTGAGCTGGCAACAGTGCTGCGTATTTATACCCGAGGCAAATGAATAAAATCACAGGCATAGGCAAGCATACACACTGCTGTAGGAGTGAATTGGTTCAGTAGGAATCAGAGAGGTACCTCTGCACAGTAAAAAAAAAAAAAGAAAAGAAAAAGAAAAATAGTCTCTTAGTTGCTTAACAACCTTAAAAACACAAACCAAATAAATAGGAAAGTACATCTCCAAACTGAAAATTCAAGACAATGAAACAGGTCTTCCTCTGTCTTGTGTTGAGGCTATTTATGAGGAGGTACCATTGGACTGAAAAACCTCTGAATCTCGCAGCACATCAGAGCTCTCAATATTTCCCTTTCTGTGTCGCAGACTGTATGGAAAGCTATCTTTGATCACGGTTTCAGCTATACTATTAAGAAAAAAAAAAAAGGAGATCCAAATTTCCTCTTATAACCTTTTGGGAAAAAAGCACACATGTTATTCTCCTGCAATTATAAACCTGAACTAGGCTTTGGCTCTACAAGTCTCTTTTTCCAATTTTCCTTGCTATGCTATCAAGGAGTCTTCATTTCTTACTTTTTCCCACCTTTGATATTCCAGCGCCTTATTTCCCACTCCCTTCACTGTTTTCCTTATACAAGAAATAATTTTGCATGTCTCCAGCCACTTTTTCTTTTGTCTGCTGCAAGATAAACTACTCATCCCCTCTGGAAAGAACTGGCATATGAGATGCTGCTGTCCCATGGATGTTCTCCTGTATTTTTTCAGTAACCCTCAGTGACTTCCCTGTTTCACCTGTGTATTTTCCATCTCTTCAGGAACTCATTCCCAATCACTCTCATTAATATCCTCCTATTCCCTACAGTTTTTCACAGTAGTCCCCAGGAAGAAACAAAGCAAACAAAAAAGGAAAGCAAATTTCCGGACAGATTCAACTTTACCTCTAGGATTTCCCAAAACTGATAATCTCAGAAAAGACACTCAAACACATTTCACCTACATTTTGGTGTCAACATCACACTTCCAAATTTCTTACTGTAGATTCCCTTTCCTTTCAATGGAAGAAAAAATCTTTAAGAGTGTGATTCATCTGACCCACTTCCTAAGGATGAACAAACTCCCGCACCAGTGTGGTCTCTTTCTCTCTCCTGCTATTATAGGTGGTCCAAACAAGCAACTCCAATGTAGACATCTGCATGATAGATATCTACATTGAAGACATCTAGTCATATGAACGGCAGATTAAACTTGACAAACATGTGCCATTGATCTGTTCAAATGTCCTAAGCAACTAATGGGGCAAAATCTGCTTCAGTTTACACTCCTAGCCAAATGCATGACTCCTAGCAAGACAAAATCCATCTTATTTAAAGGAGCAACATCACATTAAAAAAAAAAAATCAAAGGCCAAGTTTTACTGAGACATAGTTAGAAACTTGGCATAGTTTTGTTTGCTGTTTTAACCTAACTGCTTTGGCTACATCCACACTGAACAGATTATAAACCTCTGCAGCTGAAGAGAACTGCTATCACATCATTTACCTGCAGGTTAAGATGCAAAGGAGAGTCAGTAAACCCCTCTCCTTCATCTGCATTTTAACTGGAGAGGCTCAAAAGCTCACAGTGTTCCTCAGTGCAATTTCAGAGTTTTCTTGGGCTGCGGCAGGAAATTCTGGGCCAGCTGTGAGAGGACTTCTATTGAGCATAGGCAGCCCAAATGCATTTGTTTTCATCTCTCTTCTTTACATTTCAGCTTTGACTATTTTTTCCTTTCCCGTGAACAGTCTGAAGTTCTAGCAATGTCCTTGGAGAAATACCTTGCCTGAAAGAAACATTTGGTTAAAATTACAGTGGAAAACAAACAACTCTAGCTGCTGCCATGTTTCACTGAAATCCCTCTTCTGCTATTAAGCAAGAGTCTCAGTTCGGCAAGGAAAGGGGAGACTGGGATTTTTGTTGGTTATGTGGGGGCTTTTTACTTATTATTCTCGTTATTTAAATTTGGTTTATAACTCCAGAAATAGTCTGACTAGTAGTTTTACTATCTCACCACTTTGTGGAGCAGATATAGAGTATGACACAGTCAATCTGCTTTGCTCAGATAGTCCGATATTGCTTGGATAATATTTTATTTATTGGTGCTTAACATTAGTTACTTTTCCCCTAACCTGCTGAGATATTGACAATAAATTGCTCTATTGGTTCTATTTATTTCTTTCTTCGATCACGTTTTTAAGTTTACCACCTCTCCTGAGTTTCAACTTCTCACTGCATGCATCAGCTCCACTCCTAGAAAGGTTTGGATTGGAAAGGTCATCTAGTTCAACTCCCTTGCAATGACAAGGGACATCTTCAACTAGATCAGGTTGCTCAGATCCCCATCCAACCTGACCTTGCACATTTCCAGGGAAGGAGCATCTACCATGTCTCTGGGCAACTTGTGCCAATGTTTCACCATCCTCATTGTAAAATTTTTTTTCCTTCTATCTAGTCTGATCTATCAATCATCATTTAGTTTAAAACCATTACTTCCTCTCTGAGTGCTACAGCTCCTATTAAAAATTCTGTCCCATCTTTCTCATAAACCCCCTTTAAGTACTGAAAGGCTTCAACAAGGTCTCCCCAGAGCCTTCTCTTCTCCAGGCGAAAAAATCCCAGCTCTCTCAGCCTGTCTCCATAGGAGAGCTGCTCCAGCCCTCTGATCATCTTTGTGGCATACTCTGGACCTCCTCCAAGTCCGTGTCTTTCTTGTACTGAGGACCCCTGAGCTGGATGCAGTACTGCACAAGGGTCTCCCCAGAGCAGAGAAACCTCCCTTGACCTGCCAGTCACACCGTTTTTGATACAGCCTTGAACACAGTTGACTTTCTGGGCTGCAAACGTGCATTGCCAAGTCTCGTTGAGCTTCTTGTCCCCCAACAGCACCAAGTCCTTATCCTCAGGGCTGCTCTCAATCCCTTCATGCCCCAGCCTGTATCAATATCGGGGGTTGTCCCAACCCAGGTGCCGGACAGTAGGGTGTTACATTATAGAAAAAACTATTCAAAGGCACAATTCCTTTTATCTTGGTGATCAGGAGAGGTGGATGAGAGATAAACATGTATGCTGCAAAGTTAAGTGAGCTTAATTCCACTACTGGTATCTACTTTTCTACTCTACTTGCCTTTTCCCTCTGATCACCATCTTCCAGGTTATCTCCTTGGCACTGAATAACAATGCAGAATTTCTCCATCAAATTCTCTTCACTCTTTCACATGGGCAGCCACTTCTTTCATGGCCTTAAATCACAACAGTCAATTCACCCAGGACATGCAACAGTTTGATTTCTGTGTTCTGCATAATTCAGAGAATAGTGCTTATTGAAAAATGGTGTGGTGTTGTAAATAAGCAATTACAATATTCTCTAGGGGAAAAAGGTGTGTCTGGTAACATCCATAAAGTTTAAAAAAATTTTTAAAAGTGAGAAAGCAACTATTCTTGTCCTAGCAAGTGAAACTGAAAGTCAGTGTTGATGATCCTATGTTACAAAAAGAGAAGAGTGCTGTCATGGTTTAACCCCAGCCGTTAGCTAAACACCACACAGTTGCTGGCTCACTCCCCACTTCAAGCAGGATGGGAGGCAAGATCTTTGGAAGGTTAATAGAAGGAAAATTCATGGGTGGAGATAAGAACAGTTTAATAATTTTAATAATAATAATGGAAGAAATTGTAATGAAAAGGAAAATAACAAAAAGAGAAATAAAACCCGAGCAAGACAAGCGATGCAAATGAATGCAATTGCTCACCACCAATCAACCAATGCCTAACCAGTCCCCAAGCAGCAGGTTCTTGGCCAGCTTTCTCTCTGCTTTTTATACTGAGCATGATGTGCAATTACATGGAATATCCCTTTGGTCAGTTGGGGTCAGCTGTCCGCACTGTGTCCCCTCCCAACTCCTTGTGCATCCCCAGCCCACTCACTGGTGGGGTAGGGTGAGGAGCAGAAAAGGCATTGGCTCTGCATGAGCACTGCTCAGCAATAAGTCAAACATCCCTCTGTTATCAACAGCATTTTCGGCACAAATCCAAACCATACTTGTTACTATGAAGAAAATAAACTCTATCCCAGTCAAAACCATCACAAGTTCTTGTTAAAAATGGAACCACACAGGCGGATTGCTGTTAAACTAGTTTCTAATACTGTGGGGGAAAAGAACAGGTAATGAAAGGGTAATGCAGTCAGTGTGTTGTGAACTGAAGCACTGTATGTAAAGCTCATCCTGAACCTCCTGAAATCTATAGTAACATGAACATCATCATCATATATCAGAGTGGATGAGTTTCCTATAGGAATTAATGCCTTCAAGAAGTGAAAGTCTCTAATAACTGAGCTGCAGGGTCACTTTTATCTGCTGTTCAGCAGGACTTCAGAAGATAAATTGTAGTGCAGCCATGCCTGAACTGGTACAGCATTGCATGGACTAGACGAAAAAAGCACTATTTAAACTCAATGTCAGACCTGAGTTATGAAGCCCTGTTTGGAGAATCAGAATTGTCTTAGCACCACATTATAATGGCTAGACTTCTTCCAGGTCTAGGATAACTTTTTACATTAATACTTAGCTGAAGTATCTCAGTGTTGAAATCCCAGCCACTCTGGCTTTGGGCTCACCTGGGCAGAACTAAAACAGGTATTTTTCTGATTATGGCAGAACACATATATTAGTCAGATTGAGCTCATCTAAATTTCCTCATCTAAAAATTAGATCTTTAACATGTTTTGGTTTATATATATATAACCAATGCAGAAAACAATTTCCATCGTGTTTTCTGGAGATATAGACTATTGGCTACAGCAGGAGCCTACATTGCTGGTTAGATGGGAAACATGTCCCTTGTTAAGGCTGCAGAGACTTGAAAAAGCTGTTGAACAGTTGAAGCTACAGGACCTGACTGGTAACAGGGTAAGAAGCTGAGAAAAGTTACAGGGATAGGACCAGGGATAGGTGGTTAAGGGGGAGTTAACATCAAGTTTCACAGATAATTGGACAGGATTCACTCAGACCAGACCTTTTGTCTAACCATACCAAGAGTCAAACCTGCTTCTGCAGGTACCAGGAAGATGGATGGGATGGGACACGCAGAGTGCTTTCCCTTGATTGATACAAACCAACCATTCTTGTGCCGAAAAAACCCACCATGTGTTGTCTCTTTTGTCCTGGCATAATCAACATACAGTGTTACATATAAAGGGAACAGCTTAAGCTGAGAGAACAGATGTATCCATCCCCAAAATGAGGCTGCTGTCCTGAGGATAAAATGCTTCTCTTTTATAAACAGATAGAAGAATTGTGCCCAAATATCCTAACTTAGCCACAAAGTTTATATATGCAAAGTTTATATATGCGTGTGTGTGTATTTAGTAAACCAAATAATTCTAGGTCCTGCTTTCTGACCACTGCATGACCCATTCACTTCCAGATTATGAAACCCTCATAGCCTCAAATCACAGTGGCTGCATCTATCCCACTTGTTCAGAATAGTTTCAGGCTCATCCCAGCACATGAACTGTGCCTGGGAATTGCTTAAATAGTGTTAATTTTCCCTGAACAAAACTATAACAAGCACCATAATGAGTTCTGGTGTCTGAATCTCGGTCCTGTTTGATTTTCTACAATAGATATAATCAATGAAATGAATCACTGCTTTTATTTAAAGAATTTCAACCTGATACTTGCATTTTAATCCAGTCCAAAAGCCTTTCTTTTTCTTGGCTTAGCTAAATTCCCCTTTGACCTGCAGTCAACTGGGAAAGAAAGGGAAAAAAAAAAAAAGACAACTTGATTTAACCACAGGAATCATGTGATTTGAGGAAAACAAGTGTGACCAGAAAAGTTTGGAGGGCTTTGGCTGCCTTTTGATTTGTTTTATGCCTAGATCATCATACTAAAATAAGTTAGTAACATCATTTTTATAATGTCTCATATTTCATCCTTAATTATTTCCCTTTTTCTCTGATCTGACTGAAATAAAACCTGGAACAATTGGCTTCAGCGGGGCAAAGCCTGGTAGGAAGAGTACACTATAAATACAGTCTGGAAAGATATAGCTATTGCCTTTATTTGACAACCTAACTGTTCCCCAAGCACTCATCCACCAGCCTTATAAAAGGAAATGTAGTTACTGAGGTCCAAATTCACCGTTGGCTTAAGTGTGTGCAATTCCACTGAAGTCAACACAATTGTATCCGTTTACTTTCACCGTGAATTGGGACCCAGACCTTTACTGAAGTAATAAAAGGTCAGTCAAACATACAGGCAAGAGACCAACTTTTTCTTTAAATGAAAGCTGTGGCTTTGCTCAAAGTTCTTGACATAGATGGTAGTATCAGTTAGCAAATTAACTGGGCAGGCAGTGAAAGAATAAACATCGGAGTATATGAGAAAGTCACAGAGGTTTATGGGCATGTTAATTGAGTCATGATAAATAATCACATTTTTTCACCTTCTGTAAATGCAGAGAAATATGTCTTAGCTTATTGCATGCTGGAACAGAAGTTGATAAAATAGTGAGGTTGAATACCTTTAAGATAAAATGCAATATTTACTATTAAAGACAAAATTAGTCTGATACAAATGAGCTGCTCATGCACTTATGTGCAATTCCCTCTGCAAACATTAGGTTTTCTAAATAGAACTGAAAGCCTAAATTGGCTCATGAAAACGACACAATTTGTCATGTAGTCACTCCATTGTGTTTGGGAAGCTCATATAGTATCTACAGCTTTGCCTCACCAAATCACATCTAAGGTAGCAGGAGCTGTAGTACATAGGAAAAAAGATGAGTCCCACCAGCTGGATATAACTTGGTCTCATGGTTACAACGTCTCATTTACTCACATTGTTAGACCGTTTAAGAGCACAACAGGACATCAACTAGGATTCACATTGTCTGAGTTGAATGTATAATTAGGAAACTAGTTTAAACGGCTAGGTTTAAATCTACGCTCTCCCTATAGTCAATGGAGACTGCATAATTAGTAAAAGTGATTACCATCCTGATAGCAATTCTCTGCCGCAAAGATTTGTGTGTTGCCTGTAGCACAAATGGAAGAAGACGTACAACCAAGAGGATTTTGAAGGGCCATACAGGAGCTGACCCACAGTGTCAAAAGAAACCACCAATGACCAATAGCAATGATGATAAATACATTATAAAGCACACTTACAACAGTGAACCTACAACATTATTCGGTACCTTACCCACATTTCTGGATCTCAGCCTAAGATAACAGAAGGTGCTGCATGAAACAAATGCCAATTGTGTAACACAAGAAAGCAGTGAGGACACACAAAACTGAAGTGATAAAGAAACTTTCTGATATTTACTTAGCAATAGAAAATGCATCAAGGCTGAATAAAGTGAATTGAATTCTAAAGTTAGACAGTTGAATATGTTGGTTTAAAATGAGTAGTAAGACTAATCCCAGTTACAATGACACTGTTATTAAAACAGCAGACATCTTAAATAATTTTGATAACATCTCAGTGTCCTTTGCAAAGGTGGCTTTCTTCTTTGCAGAGAAGGTGCTTTCAGTTAGGAGAACTGAGACAGAAGTGGTGGCGGATACATGGCCTTCCTGCTCAGGAAAGAAATCTGTTCTTCATGGTCTCAGGTTAGTTCTTCAGCCATTAGACCATAGAACATATTTATTCCCAACTATTTCCATTATCTCTGTGTTCTTGATACAGAGTTATCTTGATACACAGAGTTAAATATTAGTGTTTCATTGTTTAGGCTGGATATTAAGAAAAAGTTTGTGAGGGTGGTAGGTCACTGGAACAGGTTGCCCAGAGAGGTAGTGGAGGCTCCATCCCTGGAGACATTCAAGGTCATGCTTGTTGGGGCCCTGAGCAACCTGATCTAGTGAAGATGCCCCTGCTTGCTGCAGGGGATTGGACTAGATGGCTTTTAAAGATCCCTTCCAACCTAACGCATTCTGTGATTCTATGATTCTAGGCTGTTGTCTTTACCTTATATCTTCTTAAACAAGTACATCAGCATCTATAGTAGTAAATAAAATGAGACAGGAACAACTATCTACCTTGAAGCCAGCTGGCACACTGTAGCTTGTATCCATGGCTAAACTGTCTCACATCTAAATGGGTTGCTGCACACAACCTGTCTGTTGGGAACAGCCCTTGGACTGTGCTATTCTTGACCCAGACCCAGGCGCTCTTTGGAGAAGCACCAACTGGACTAAGCTGTAAACCAAAAAAGCGATTTAACAGTATGGCTGACCTAATTGAAAGGTCTGGGCCCATATTCTGGCCGTGATTAGTTTGCTGTTGGTCTGAATTAATTTGCTGCACAAAGACATAGTTTATGCATTAAACTAGAGAGGAAATCAGTTCAGTGCACGGCATGAAAATCTTTAATTTTAGCGCTTTAAGGTAATTTTGCCACTCCTAAGAGGCAAAGTGTTGCTAGCTTATTATAGCTTTCCCTGGCAAAGATTCAAGTGCAATATGTAAAAACAGGCAGAGAAAATAGGGATGGACAGGACCTCAGGAGATCTTCTAGTCCATCTTTCTCCCTCAAGGCAGGATCTTCTATATCAAACTGTTTATGACATATGTTTGTTTAACCTACTCTTGAAACCTTCCAATGACGGAGATCTCACCAGCTCCCCAGGCAGACCAAGCTTACACTTAGAAAGTTTACCTAATGACTAACCTAAATCTTCCTTGCTACACTTTAATCCCACTGCTTTCCATCCTGTCCCAAGTGGATATGGAGAATAAGTCATTTACTTCATCTTTGCAACAAGCTCTTCTCTAGCTGCTGCGTGTTGGCCTCTCTCACCCCAGTTTTCTTTGCTCATAAAATTAATAATAATCCTAAAATAAGAATATAAAATATTTCATATATACCCTAATTCCACAAATATTATATTAAACGGGGTATTTGTATGGGTATAAAATGTATATGTGGAATTTTGCAGCCGTGTGTTTGCTTTAAATGCATTATTTTCTATTTTCATTTGAGAGAGGGATTGTTTGAGTCATGAGGGTTGCTTTTAAAATATTCAGGTCAACCTGTCTTTTCCTCTAACCCTCAAAGGGTTAAGTCTCCAGCTGATAATTCCCCTTGCAAGTCAGATCCTTCATTACAAGTAGAATCCTTACAAGACAACATATTTCATTTTTTAACTGGAGCATATCTAATGATCCGGGGGAAAGCCCTGTCTCGTAACATTTGATCTAGCCTCAGACAAGAAGAGCAAGGTGGCATCAGCCTCTTCCTATTTAGTCATGAGCCAAGGAACTGCACCAGTATACAAGTGACATGCAGAACACATGCATCAAAGTAGCAGCTCAATCTGTACTGCAAATAACACTCTTTCATGTCTCAGCATGGTTGCTGGCCCTGAGCTGTAGTTCCAGTAATTGACATAGTTGCCCAATGCTAGAAAACAAACTCAGAAACTATTCTCATTAGACGTCCCCCTGGTTTGCTGCTCCGTTATTGTAAAACCCAAACACTGAGCTTCCTACCAGCGTGGCTCTGTTTTTAATTAGTTCTGATGGCACTGGGCGACGCGCCAAGGAAAAAAATGAACTTCCTGTGATTGAGGCTTGTTGCTCAGTATGTTGCTTCCTCCACACAGAGATTGTTTTCACAACATTTTCTGAAAAGGAGCTACTGACAGAAATAATATAAGTTTTTACTGCTTTTGATTTTTTTTATTCTGCCTTCCATGCTTATAAAAGGCAGCTCAAAGTCAAGGATCCTTAAAGTTTCTGTGTCATTATTTTGCCTTTGTGTGACTTGGCTGATTAAAGACATCCTAGCAGATTAATTTTTTTAATAGAAAAAGCACAGGCTCTTGTTAAAAAATTTAAGACCGAGGACTTTTAGTGTTTTAAATAAATTATTTGGATATGTTCAGGCATGGGGTGAGAAGGGATTTAAGGCTCATATTCAACAGCATAACTTGTCACAGTGTGAGTAGTGGTGAGCAAAAGATTCAAGAGCGGAATTAGAGTCTGCATGTGGGAATGTGGTGAGATATTTTCAGTGTCTTAAAGGTCTCCTTTTCTTCTTATCAGGCTTCTCAAGTTAATTTCTTATGAAGCAAGGTTCAGACACGATCATTTTGTTCCAGCGAGTGACTGTAGGTGGGATTCAGCCCCAGACATCTACATTTAGGTGCCTCAGAAGTGCATGTCTGCATTTGTGCTATCTCTGATTTGAATCAGAGACAGTGAAGATCCAGTCAATACCATCAGCAGAGTCCAGAGAGTAGCGAGAAACTGACCTGACCAAATGCAGGTAGAGATTTCTAGTGTGAGCTTAAGACTGCTTTCCAGTCTTCATTGACCTGTATGGACAGGATCGCCATTAATTATAATGATAGCTTAGATGACTAAAGCAGATGAACAGATATGTTTTAGATTCCTAACTACAGACCTGTGTAACAGTAGGCACTGCCTTCAGGTGTGTTGAACTGCTCTCCAGGCTCCTTTTGACAACACCGATGAACAGCTTGATTTAGCCACCCACACACAGGTATCCAGTGCTATCTGAGATACCCCTAGGGCTCATCTCGCATTCAGCTGCCTCTTTAGGAGAGCATGGGTCTCCTGTAAGTCCAGTGTTATATCTGTCAGTCTCACATGGATGTCTCACAGGCCTTTGGATGTCTCAGGCGGCACCAAAAAACTATGTTGAGTCAAACTGAACCAAGCTCTGGATTTTTGATTACAACAGTGAGAGCTTAGGCACCAAGTACACATACAAATTACCACACTGCAATCATCAAAATTAGGCAGCTGAACCAGGGGATGAATCTCCCCTGTCATGTGACTTTCCCTGGACTATGGTCTATGGTTGGACTCGATGACCTAAAGGGTCTCTTCCAACCCAGGCTATTTTATGATTCCATTTGATACACAGGTGGGTCTCTTGTGGCTAATTCTGTGGGTTTAAAATTTTGTTTTAAAAAAATTTTAGAAGAAAAGAGAAAAACTCAGCCTGAGAGCTCTGAACCTGATTTGCATGTGACAGCCTGTTTACCATTGCTCAACTACTTTGTGGAAGTCTCATTTCTACAGGTATAAGTAGAGATAAAATAAATGATCCACCCAATTTGATTATAATATCAGTCAAGTCAAAGAAATAATAACAAGCAGCACTGTTTTCCTTTGTCATTGTGTTTCTGGAACTATTTGCTTTGCTTTTTTAAAACAGAGGTGTGAGTATGCATCACTGATGGCATTCAAGAGCACAAGATGGCAGATTTCATTGACAACCCACTACTGTGTAAAATGGCACCTGCAGACCATGGAAATAATTAGATGTCAGCAATGGAGCACTGAACAGGACAGGTGATCATAAGATTATTCTTCAGTTCTGTTGTTTGGTTGGTTGTGGGTTTTTTTAGTTGGGAGGCACAGTGCCCTTGGAGTACATCTGTAACTAAAGAATATTATCAACACTTCAAGTAGGTTGTCTTCTTGTTAAAAAATATTGAGACGGGTAGAAAATGCTAGAAAAGCACACTGGTAACTATTAAATAGAAAGACTCGAAGATTCCTGAGCCACAGAAGCTAGAACTACCAAGGAAATATTACCATGCATTTTCAACCTTATACAATTCCTTAGGGACCCTTTGTTGAGCTTGGTTAGATGCAGGATACTTGACCCAGCAGACCAGTTTTGCATTAGATACATATTGAACAGATCTTTTCCTCATATTCTTTGGGGATCTTCCATACCTGGTTTTGAGTAATGGCAGCTATGGCAAAGACAACTGGTATTTCTCTGCTGCTTTTGATTGTCCTCACAACACTGCCAGTCAGGATATCATTGAAGACTGAAGTCCTCCTTCATCTCAGAGCTTTGGATTCTGAAAAATCTTATGAAGACTGAGGTATTTGAGAGACATTTCTACAAATACATCTTTATGTGCTTCAATATTTTAGGGCCTATAAGCACCAATAAAAACAGTAAGGATAGAAAATAACATTTTAAGGTATGTGTTGATTAGAAATTAGGAAAAGGGAAAGAAATGGACCAACCTTCCCCTCAGGAAAAAAAAAATATTCCTTTGATTGTACAGAGCCAAATGCTTCAAGTAGTTCCTAAATCTTAGGAGCTGTTACACCTTTAGACACCACTCAGTTGCATTTATCTATGTCCAGTATGCCTGACAAAACATGTTCCACGGACTGCTTATGTACTTTTATGCAGTTTGGTGCCTGTGATGAATAAGATAAGAAGAAAATTGTAGAAAATACTTATAGACCCTTTCATCATATCACAGAATCACAGAATGGTTGGAGTTGGAAAGGACCTCTGGAGATCATCCAACCCTTATGCTGAAGCAGGATCAAGGCTGGTTGCACAGGATCATGTACAGGCAGGTTTTGGGTATCTCTAGAGAAAGAGACTGTGACAGAGGCTAAAGAAGTTGACAGTGAGTAGCTGACCCAAATTGGGTGAAGGGATATTCCATACCATATAACATCATGCTCAGTATATAACTGGCCGGTGGGGCCACTGCAACTCGGGAACTATCTGGGTGTCTGTCAGCAGGTGGTGAGCAATCGCACTGTGCATCACTTGTTTTGTATATTCTTGTATATTCTTTTATCACTACTGTTGTTATTGTTATTACTATCTCCCTTTTCTGTCGTATTAAACTGTCTTTATCTCATCCAGTGAGTTTTACCTTATTTTCGTCCAATTGTCTACCCCAGTTTTAGGGGGAGTGAGCAAACAGTTGTGTGGCTGGTTAACTGCTTGCTGGGTTAAACCACAACAATTAATTTCCTGTAAGTATACTTCAGAGTTCAAGTTGACTTTGAATACTGTGGCTGCCTTTGACTTCCACTGATGTCACATCACTGGCAGCTGGCATACCCAATCCCTTTGCCCAGCTATTCTCCCAAGACAGAAAATTAAGAAAGTGTGTTTTACATCAAACATGCATATATAGAATCAGAGAATAATTTTGGTTGGAAAACACATTTAAGATCAAGTCCAGCTGTTAACCTACCACTGCCAAATCCACCAACAAACCGTGTCCCTAAGTGCCACATCTACATGTCTTTTAAATACCTCCAGGGATGGTGGTTCACTCCTGTCCTATCACTTGGTAATTGGGAGAAAAGTTCAGCACACAACTAGCTACAACATCCCTTCAGGTAGTTGTAGAGAATGATCAGGTGTCTCCCCAGCCTCCTCCAGGCTAAGCAAACCCAGTTCCCTCAGCCACTCCTCATCAGATTTGCACCTCAGACACATCACCAGCTCCATTGCCTTTCTCTGGACACACTCCAGGGCTTCAATGTCTTTCTTGTAGTGAGGGGCCCAGTCTGAACATGGTATTCAAGATGGAGCCTCATCAGTGCCAACTACAGGGGAATGATCACCGCCCTGGTACTGCTGGACACACTGTTTCTGATGCAAGCCAGGATGCTGTTGGCTACCTTGGCCACCTGGACACATTGGTGGTTCATGTTCATCCAGCTGTTGACCAACACCCTTCAGGTACTTTTCCACTGGTCAGCTTTTCAGCAACTTTTCCCCAAGCCTGTAGCATTCCCTGGCATTATTGAGGCCCAAGTGCAGGACCCAGGCCTCAGGCTTGTTGAACCTCATACAATTGCCCTTGGCTCATCATCAATCCAGCCTGTCCAGAACCCTCTAGACGCATCCTACCCTCAAGCAGATCAACACGCCTGCCCAACTTGGTGTCATCTGCACACTTACTGAGTCTGCACTAGACCCCCTTTTCCAGATCATTGATAAAGTTATTAGAGAACTGAGCCTTGGTGACTACCATTTGCAATTCACTACCAACTGGATGTAACAGTGTTCACCATAACTCTTTGGGCCTGGCCATCCAGACATTTTTTTTTACTCAGCAAATAATATACCAAGTTGTGAGCAACCAGTTTCTTCGTGAGAATTCTGTGGGAAATGGTGTTGAAGGGTTTACCAAAGTGCAGGTAGACAACATGAACAGGCACTCCATCACCCACCTTGTCATAAAAGAAGATCAGGCTATTTAAGCAGGACCTGCCTTCCATTAACCCAGCATATTTCCTCTGTTTGAGATGTTAAACAGAAATTTATGAGTTTTTATCTTACAACGTCCAACATCTATGTCTTGAGTTTGGTCTAAATCCAGGTTCCAGGCAGTGGTGGTATGGGAGGCACCAAGGTCTTGTTGTGCTGTACTGTCCTGGTTTCAGCTTGAGCTTGATTTTCTCTGCCTGTATACCCTGGTCATTATATACTAATACTTTGTTGTGAAATGGTACCTGAGTTCTACCTAAAACGTAGCTCCATTCAAGAATCAGCCATACTGGTTTGCAGTATTTTTTAAAGAAAAGCAAACACTTCTTAACAAAAGCAATCCAACCTAAAACCAGTGATTATTTTCTGATTAAAAGCTGGTACCTTGGTTCTGCTCGTTTTCCTTTCCCTACCCAACCCTCAGCTCATTTCCCTACAAGAATTTCATAGGAAGTCCCTTTCATTTCGCCCTCTTTCTGTCCTAGTTCTTCAAGGACTTTGCTGAAAGATCTTGTCTTCTTGATGGTATTTTAGGTGCCTAACCCCAAAAAACATGTAACTCTCTTAGCCTCTTTTACAAATCTCAGTTTTCAAATGGAGCTATACAGGTTGGCTTAGTTAAGAAAGCTCCCCATGACTATCGGAAGCTAGTCCTTAAAACCTGTGTGCTTATATTTAGCTTACATATTTGAAGACATGGTAGGTCACAATCTTCAGTGCTGAAATTCCAAAGCAGGCACTGGAGTTACACAATGGATTAATTTGATTCTGTATTTAGATTAACAGTACTCATATAAATAGTGAATTAGAGCTGATGTCAATCTTTTATGCTAATTGCTAGTTAGACCCTGTACAAAGACACGCTTTGCTTGGACCACTTTTGTAAGATTGCTATCTATCTACTGTGGAGAGATTTACGCATTTGGTTTCCATTAACATTAATAGGAGCTGTCCACATAAATCACTCATCACCGGTAAGAAAAGATAAAGTCCTACCAAGTTCAGAGAACACAGGCATTCCCAAATATTAAAAATAAAAAGCCTACAATGTAAATATCTGACATCTGAACTGCACAGTAACACTGTGATATGAAATAAAGTGGTCCATTAAGTGATTTTTTTCAAGGGGAAGCAATGCTTGGCTATTTCCAAATGTCTTTTCAAAACTCATGTAACTTTTCTAGTATTAGCAAAAACATAAATAAAGCAAATAGCCACAGAGGAAGGAGGAGGAGCAGGAAAATAGTAATTTCAACTGTTATTTTTATTGTCCTTTATTTTTTCCTTCAAGATAGTGACAGATCCAGTAAAACACCTTGTTATACACACGCAGAGGACAAAGATTGCTAAAAATAATACAAAAAAACCCACCAGCTCTTTGTTAATCCAGATGTAACTGGGCATCAGATCATTTAGGCTAAGAAGTTAAAGGTGTCCAGATGCAATGTTTGCTGCTTTGCTCCTTGTTGCTGTTCTTTGCAAAATTGATGCAATTTATCTCACAAGGCCAGGAAAGCACATAGATCATTGGCCAGGACTCCCTGATACTTGGCATTGGGCCAGCCCTGATTATGATCTGTGTAACTGTACAAGCTAATGCTATATAAAAAAAATAAAAACAAAATTGTTTTTCCTTTTCTGGTGGTGTAAATCTGGCTTGATTCTAGTGAGGTTACAATAAAGTAACACTGAAAAATCAAAACTAACCAAATTTCATCCATCAGGTTACATTGTTTAATCCTTGATGTATCATTGAGCGCTATTTTGAAAAGAATGTTATAAAGGAGTGGCCAAAAGCCTTAACTGTATTTCAACATACATAGACACATCAATTGCTTTGTGCTTCCTTCTATACATGACAGGGAAAAAAAAAAAACATTAATTAGAAGTCAATGGTACAGCATTGTGCCATTGAAAGTCACCTATTAGAAAATACACTTGGTGCAATATAACATTTTGCAATTAATACCTAATCATTGGACACTAATGAAACTAGCAAAATCAAAGAGTTCTGTGCATGTGTGGTGCAATGTGGTGCATTTCTTTTAAGAAAACATCATTTTTTTTTAATTAAAGTATCTCATGGGAATATATTTATTTCAAAATATATTTTTTTTTGTTTCACAAGTGTGTCTAACATGGTTTTTTCCAATTAATTTCTTACAGAGAACACATATTTTGGACTTTTTGATGCCATGGTGTTCTGTGTCATTGGGCATATTGTATTTCACTTCAAAACATCCAACATGAGGTTCTACCATGACCCCAAAATCCCGTGGTAGAGCCTGAGTGTCCTCTTAGAAAATTGAAACATCCTTAAATAAAATCTGCAGACTCTACTGCTTCCCCTGGAAAGTTACCCTGGTGGATCAGATCCCATAGTATTCCAAGGTTTCAATTTATCCAGCAGCAACATCACTGGATCTTATGCTTCTGTCTCTTTGTTACATTAAACACCCTTCCAGTGTGGCATGTAACCTTGCTGCATAGGTAACTCTGGTTTTTCTGGTACAGTTCATGAACTGATATACTTCATTTGGGAGTTGGCCAAGGTTTTACCACTGGCCTTGATTATTAGGTGGAGAGGAACAATTCCTCTCTCTTAAGGAACAGTGTGGCAGCCAAAGGTTAGATTGATTTTGGCTGCCACGGAACAACATGTTTCCAGTTTATCAAATGCCTGATGAGCTTGGATTCACACTCAATACTCAGTCCAAACATCCACTGAATTTATGTAGGAAGTTGGTTGGAAGGAAACAACAGTAAGTGATAGAGATAACTTAGAACAACTTTGACACCTGCATGAATGGGATGGGCAGGGTGGGAGTGAAGTGTTGCACTTGGCAGTGAAATGAGAAAAAAAGAATGAAAACTGTTAAAATGCTTAGATATCATGACTTGTAACACCATACTCTGAATAAGCTGCTGAATTGTATTCATTATCTTTTTAGGGTTATCTGCCTTGGGACGAGATCCTCTCAGAAGAAGTATCACTTGTTTCTTATCTGTTCAGGACCTATCACAAGGAAATAAAGATAGGCAGGCAGCCAGGCGGACAGGTAGATACTAAGAACATCTCTGTGGTGTCATTTATAACACAGAACTGTAATGGGATTTACAGCACAGTGGCAGTGCACAGAGCCCTACATGTAATTTATGCAGCTAAGAAAAAAGAATAATAAAGAATATGAAACTAATTCTCATCTACGGAGAAGTACATGAACGGGTTACTGGTGGTAATATTTTGATTAGGAAGCTTTATTTATTAAAAGCACAGCTCATTCTGAGGGTGCACAAAGGAATCCAGAAGAACAAAAATAATAAAAATTATAAATAGGATAAGCCTTCTGCTAAAGAAAAGACTGACAGCGAAAAGGAAAGCATTGTTCCTGTAAGCACTAACAATAATAGACAGAAGCTTTAGAAAAAGTGCAGTGTTGATATTTTACATCCAAACCAACATCATTGAGACCCTCCATATAAAATAAACCCAATTCTCCAGAAAATGCAGTGATTGCATAGATACATAGATATGTAGGCGGACAGATGTGATGAAAGAAGAGATACTGTGATAGAAAAAGAAAAACAAAAAAGAACGGAAATGGCTGATTCTTTCTTTGTGACATATTTTCTCTCTCATCCTTGCATATTTGCATTAAAGTGATTGTGAATAATGTACATTTGACCAGTGCTGTCTGCGGAACTAATGCCTATTAAAGTGATGGGAAGTAGCATATGTTGTGCCTTGGGCAGAGAAAGTCCAATCACCCCCACTGTGTGCAAGTCTCCAACTAAAATGCAGGACAGCCTGGGTTTTATCCTAAATGAACCCAGCAGGGAGAAACAGGACATAGTCCCTCATTCCACATTTAAGCTTCTAAACTAAGGTTTAAAGAGTTAGATTCAGAAAAAGGGAACTGTAACATCCATCATTTAATTTACACTTGGCGCTAACATTATTTGATCTTTTACTGGTGCTATCAATACAAAGGAAAGCAGTAACGCAGGGGAAGTGGATATATATTCTGTTGTTTGAGGAACTGAGATGAATTTGCTTTATTGGTACCAAAGGCGGGGGGGAGGAGGAAAGAAAGAAAGAAAAAAAGAAAAAGAAAAAAAAAAAAAAAAAAAAAAAAAAAAAAAAAAAAAAAAAAAAGGGAAAAAAAAAAAAAAAAAAAAAAAAAAAAAAGAATGAAGGAAACCATCTCTGATTTGAAGTTCTCAAACAGTGGCAAAGTTATTAGAAACACACTCTCCTTACAAGAAAANCAATTTTGTCAGTAACCACAAAATGGTTTGGGTTTGTTTGGTTCCACTTTTATGTTCCTGCACTGTACTAGAAATGTTCTGCTGCTTGAACAGTTTGTAAAGCTTTTTGAGCCACATTACATAATCTTTCCAACGACCTCCAGCATCAAGTTCAGATCTGAAGCAGTCTTTCTTCTACCTGTGTGAACTTGATAGCTGGGGAAAAAAAAAGGCAATTACAGAAGTGTATGAGAATAACAAATTCAGCTGAACTAAGGAAATAAAATTTGCCGAATTGTCATGTTTAGATCTGTATCAACAAATTTTGCTTCATTACCTTCAGCATTACAAAAAAGTAGTGGGGGCACGAGGTAGAAGGGAAAAGAGGCAAAGCTTTTTTTTTTTTTTAATATAAGAGCCAAGGTTAAGTATTTATGTGGTAGGCACTAGTTAGGCCACATTCACAATTCTGCTGTAGATAATTGTGTGCAATAAAAAGCTGGTCCCAGCATCTGTGTCTGTGAGGAGATGGAAGCCCACTCCCTCTATTATGTGGCTGTTATAATTCACAGATGTTTGCTGGTGGCTAGTACTAAAAAGACAGTGACTCTATATAACAGGATTTCACAGAAAAATATTCACAATGAAATTCCCTCTCTCTGGAAAGTTCAGTCCTGCAGCAGATGTAAAAATCCCCAGTCTGCACAGTCTCACTGCTCAGCCTTCTGTCTTCAATAGACACAAACAAAGTCCGTGCCTAAGCCAAAGCCAAAGGAATATTGTCAACCTGCCTTCCATTGCATCCTGCTGAACCTGGAGCAAGTTTAATAGTGCAATATACAGAAACACAGAATTAAAATCAACAGGGGTGTATCTGTTCCACAGAAGAGTAGGGAGATAGTGTTGAAAATCTTGTGGCAACAGTGTGACCATATTAAAGCATATACAGCTATCTTTCAGCCTCTTCCTCCTCCAAAGTTTATTAATTCCATCTATTAATTCATATGCAAAATTAAAAGCAAGTGATAGAAATCACCCCTCCAATCATAATGGAATGTTTCATCATGAATAAAGAGGATCCTCACAATCAGTTTCATTGTATTCAGGGAGCTTTATGAAATAGTACACTCAGTGAAAAAAAAAAAAAAGAAATCCTTCAA
>VZTU01018370.1:57376-85533 GCA_013400835.1 Zapornia atra
AAGAAAAAAAAAAAAGAAAGAAGGGAAGAAAAAAAAGAAAAAAGAAGAAAGAAAAGGGGAAAAAAAGAAATAAAACCTCCACCACTCTGTGCCTGTTCTTCTTTTACATTTTCTGCTACTGCGCAATTTTGTCAGTAACCACAAAATGGTTTGGGTTTGTTTGGTTCCACTTTTATGTTCCTGCACTGTACTAGAAATGTTCTGCTGCTTGAACAGTTTGTAAAGCTTTTTGAGCCACATTACATAATCTTTCCAACGACCTCCAGCATCAAGTTCAGATCTGAAGCAGTCTTTCTTCTACCTGTGTGAACTTGATAGCTGGGGAAAAAAAAAGGCAATTACAGAAGTGTATGAGAATAACAAATTCAGCTGAACTAAGGAAATAAAATTTGCCGAATTGTCATGTTTAGATCTGTATCAACAAATTTTGCTTCATTACCTTCAGCATTACAAAAAAGTAGTGGGGGCACGAGGTAGAAGGGAAAAGAGGCAAAGCTTTTTTTTTTTTTTAATATAGTATTCATAGGAGGGATTTATTTCCATTTCCAGAGAAATAAATCTGTCTTAAATAGAACTATATCTTAGTGATGTGGAAAAACATTTGCTGCCAATGTAAATCAGGAGTAAGTGTAGTGAAATGAATGGATTGGCATGGGAACCCAATTACAGTGGTGCAAGTTCGGAATATCCCACAGATTTGGGATTAGTGCATGGAAGGGAGATTGAAATGTCTCCTTTTTTCAGCATGAAGGTAAACTGAATAGTTAATTTAATTTGCAATCTTGATAGCATGCCTTAAACATTAATTATTGCTGAGTGAGTTTTGGAGTTGATACTTTCAGTTCTGTCTTCAGAGTCTAAACCAAAAGTACTAACAACAGTTACAGTCAAACCCCATATTAGAGCTACCACTGAAATTCAGATCCAGATTGGTAATCTGAAAGTCAATTACGTCACAGCTCCAAAATCCATGAAGTGAGCTGCTCATTTGTACGTCTGCTCAGTTAGTGACTGTAGATAGGAAATATCCCCATTTTTTTCTGTTTGCTGATGCTATTTAACTTTGAAAGGTAATGTGTAAATAGGGGGAAAAAAGAAAAAAAGAGAATGTATTGCTGAGATAATTACAAGAGGCTATTCCCCTTAATAGAGCTTGAATTATATGATTAGGCTTCCATTATTTTTCTTACTGTTGCCTAGGAAATCTAGAGTAGCTTTGGAGGAATTATTTTAGCTTGCATTTCCTCCTTTTTCTTATCTTCCCTGAATAGTTTCTTAATTCTAGCAATAATAAAGCACTAGTAAATACTCAGAGACCCCAGCTGGATTCCACCTTAGCAAGCATCCTACATACACATGCTGTGGTTCAACATCGCTTTAAGCCACCCTAAGCATATACAGCCACAAAAATTGTTAGCCTCACCCAAGGCGACGCTGCTCTACCCCTTCCCTTTCTGTTATCATTTGAGACTATGGAACCTCACTGTTATCTCGTTCCCCAAACTGGTCTTGGTAAAGAGGAAGAGGAGAAGGAGAAAATTAAAGCTCAGGTGAATCATTTACATGATTGCTCAATGAAAACAAAACAAATCAAAATTAAAAACAAAACAAAACAAAAAAAACCCGAAGCAAACAAAAAATATACAAAAAACCACCACCAGTATGGAAGAGAGGAGGAAGATGTGTGGGTGCAGGTGGTGGGTCATCAGACTACAATCCAGTATACCAGTCTGATCAGTTAAGAGCAACTATGAGGTCATAGCTCTAGCAAAGAAATGTCTTATTCAATGCTCTGCCAGCCTGAACAGATCAAGAAAAGTCCAGCTTTCCCCTGGAAAGGAGCTGAAGCACATGCAAACTGACCTTGGCCCTGGCTGACCATCCCAGAGCTCTGTCTAACTCTAGTTACATCCCCTGAGCCTGAGCCTGACCCCGATCCCATCTCCGTGGAGGTGCCTGATGACCTGAGCTGGAGACTGCCCTGCATCCTGCTCCAGATGTGGGATTCAGTTCAAGAATAAGACACTCGACTTTTGTGTCTAAATACAGGTGTCTAAACAGGTGGGAGGTGTTTCTGCTCCCCTTGTCAGTACAGATGTAACCAACACAGTTGGTAGAGTCATGCCAGGATTTTGCCAGCTGGCACTCTTGGGCTACCTGCATTATTTCAAACTCTCCTAGACTCCAAAATGAGCTGGGCAGAAATTTCTTTGTTCTGTGTTAATTCCTCTGAGCCTAGAAGATTTTGAAAGACCTCAGTCAAGATGTTGGCCGATGAAAGGCTCAAAATGACCCAACACTGCACACTTGCAGCTCAGAAAGCCAGCCCAGAAAGCTGCAACCCCATCAGGGTGACCAGCAGGTTGAGGGAGGGGATTCTGCCCCTCTACTCTGCTCAGGGAAGACTCCACCTGCAGTGTTGTGTCCAGCTCAGGGGTCCCCAGGACAAGAAGGACACAGAGCTGTTAGAGCAAGTCCAGAGGAGGCCACAAAGATGATCAGAGAGCTGGAGTGCTGCTGCTATGAAGACAGGCTGAGAGAGTCATAGTTCAGTCACTTGTTCAGACTGGACAAGAGACGGCTCTGGGGGGCCTTACAACACCTTCCAGTACCTAAAGGGGCTACAGAAAAGCTGGAGAGAGACTGGTTATGATGTCAGGGAGTGACGGGACAAGGAGAAATGGCTTTAAGCTAAAAAAAGGTAGATTTAGATTATATATTAGGAAAAAATTCTTCTCTGTTACAGTGCTGAGACCTGGGCACAGGGTGCCCAGAGAAACTGTGGCTGCCCCTGGATCCCTGTCAGGATTCAATGCCAGATTGGATGGAGCTTTGGGCACCTTGGGCTAGTGGAGGGTGTTCCTGCCCATGACAGGGGGGTTGGCTTTGAGGTCACAAAAGGCCACATGAATATGTCCATCTGCCTTTCTCTCCCCATGCTTACTCCCACAGAAAACAGTATCTAAACATGTTTCCATTAATTTTGGACAGACCGCAGCCTCTAAAATTGGTAGAGAACAAGAAACAAAGTCTAGAACATAAGATACATGAAATCTAAATAATGCTAGGCATCAACTTTGTTCCCATGTAAAGACAGCCCTCCTTCCCCCACAGCAGTGGTTCCTCAAGTTGGACACAGGCTGTGGCTACTTCAAACCCACAAGATATTGTTGGGCTAAATGTATTTTAAATTCAAACTTGATTCAAGTCATTCAAGACTTACAGTTGAGGACAACTCCTGTCACTTCAAAAGCCAAGAGAAAACAGATTTCAGGGGTCCTGAGTGATGCTTACAAAAGGTCAGTTGTCCCTCACAAAGTTACCTCAGTTCCTACTGGTCTTTGCCATGACTATCTTTGAGTTTAGCCCTGATGCTTTAAGTGGCCTCATTCCCTAGTTTGTTTTGACCTCTTCTTTGCAGTCTCTGTTTTTATATACTCGTCCACTATTAGTTTACATCTCATAATTACTGCTCCACTTTGGATGGTATGTTTTAACTACTCCCCTGGCACCAGAGTTCAGGCATGAAACAGTCTCTGTCACCCTTTTTAGTGTACATCTTCCTTTAATGGGTTTTTTTTTCCAAGTTCTGAGGTGTGCTCACTGCTATTTTCATTACATTTCCATCATTTTTATGTCTTTCCCTCATTTTGAAGTCTTTATTGTTCTCAGTTAAGAAACTAGGATGGGAAGAATGTGAGGAAAAAAGGTGTGAATTACAACCTTTAAAAATATATATATATGTATATATATATTTATGACAACAAGAACTCTTTACAGTTATCCAGTCTGACGTTACATATGCTTCTGAAAGTTATGCAGCTAACAATCATTTATGATACCCTATCAAGCCATGTAATGATGATGACAAAATGATTAAACCAAGTTGAAGAGCTGTTAACCAAAGCCAGGTCCAAATCTCAAATCTAAATTCACCCTAAGGAAAGTAAGGTTTTGAAACCCTACATTTACTGACTTTAGGTGTTGCAGCATTGTTCACTATTATAAAATCTATTTAGCAAAGTCATACCAAAACCGGAGAGAACCTCAGAACTGTGTTAAGTGATTACACTTTTGTCCTTTTTGAAGTCAGTAAGACTTCTGCCATTAACTTTAGGTGTGCCATTGGACTTTTCTTCATACAGACTTTTTGTACATGCATTTACACAGCTTTGAAGAAAGGTACCTATTCTGTGACAAACTATGAGTCGACAGAGCTCATGGTGTGGCTTTACTCCAGAAGGAAATTCTGTGCATTGATAACTCTTCTAACCTATGGGAATATTGTACCTCACTGCTGAAAAGCTTTATAAAAAAATAAGTATAAATAGACTCAGTGATGTTACTAGGTCACTCAAAAAAATAACTAATTCTTTCAAAGATGGTTGGACAATACCACATATCTGCACATCTTGCTTGCTTCTTGGGTCTTTTTTTATTGCTAATTTCAAGATGCATCTATTTGTCCTGTGAGTGGGTATGTTTGGCGAAGAAATTACAAGCAGCTACCACCGAGCACAGCTGTTCATTGTCATCATTGAGAGCAACAAATATAATCAGTCCAAAGCAAGATCACTCCTCTAAGGGGAAAGTATATTTAGCTATCATTCAAAATCCTTAGCTTGATATCCTTGATAGTTCAGTAACTCACTGTTTTGCCAGTGGGGCTGATAGAAGTTTCTTTGTTGTGATGGATGCATTTGCCATTACTCACCATACCGGTTCTCCCCTCCCCTCCAGCTGTTTTACTGTGGTACAATACCCAAAACCCATGAATCTTGCAGTATCCTAGCAGCCTGGTCTGTAACATTCCAGCTTGACAAAATTAGAGCTAATAATTCAAACAAGCTAAAACACCAAATGGGAAAGAGTCAAAGGAGACTTTTCATTACAGGCATTGACTATCGGGAAACCTGGGAGATAAATGGTGATCCAGTAATTATCCTTGTCAAATCAGAAAGTGTCAATGTATTGATTGCATCATTATAATTGAATTAATTACAGTTGTATCTCTTTGGGTATTTAACTTACAGCTTGATATTAGGACTTGTTTTTCTTGCCAAAAGGATGAAGTGTTGTTTCAAGGCCCTCAGAAGTTTGTTTTGTTTGAGGGTTGGTTAGTTGCATTGGTGTTTTTTTTTCAAAATGAATTGCACATTTTGCAAAAGCATGCAGACCTGGAAAATTAATCTCTGCTTATCCACACAAACAGATACAACATCTCCACACATTTTCACCATGCCAGCTCCTTCTGAGATATTTCTGTGATCCACAGCTAGAGAAAAAGGGCTTGGCATCTATTTCATTGAAATAAAGATAGCAATATATTCCACAACACAATGAAGTTTAATGGCTGCATTTGTGATGTCCCTGTTGGTAAGCAAGGAACTGGACTGGGAAAGTCAACTTAGTCCACATGATCTAGCAGGAGCTTTATAGAAAAAATAATTTCAAAAATCTAGATAACCTCCTGATAACATGTATATGCAGTAATTACAAGATCAAGCTGCCATCCTAGTTTTAGCTAGCTGCTTAAGATCACTGTCTGTGTCTGGATGTCTCCCATCTAAAGTCTCTTAGCAATAGGAAAGCTAAGAGTGGACTGCACTAAACGTAACTTTTCAGAACAGAAGCTCCATGTGAGATGGAGAGTTTGGAAGTTGTTTGTGCTGTTTTAGTGAATTTGGTTTTAATTTACTTGGTTAGTGTTGTTATATTGGTAGAGATGATGCTTGATTTCCAAGTGCCCACTCACACGTATATGGAAATACTGGTGAGGGAGGATTAGGCATCTTTTCCAAGTTTTTTTCAGGAAAATAACTGCATAGGCAACCAGCTTGGGCATCTGGATAAGCATGCTATTCAGTAATCTGTTTTTCTATGATGTTTGGCAACATCTCTTATGTATCTAGTTCTTATTTAAAGCTAATGTATTTTCTAGTTTCATCTTTGAAAATGTCTTCATAATTGATCTGGAGTAAATATGATGAAAACTGATATTAGACCATATCTGCTGGTACATCAGAGAAATCATTAAGAAGTCCAACACTGTTAGGCTTCTCAGGGTAATTGTCTTTGTTTCAGTGATGTAAATAAACACTTGGATAAGAAAACAGAAATACATAATTCTCTAATGTTGAAATGTGTACAGTTTTCACAGGTTCATATGATTTTGATTATTTTTACACAATGTACATGGTTAACACATGATTAGGTCTTTTCGTATTGTTTTGTGGGATCTTTTAAGGTTAAATTTTTTCCAATGTCCACAGTGAAACACAAAAATATCAGAACACACATTTTCAGTTGCCGGGTTCAGCTGTGAAGATCATGTTGCCTTGTGGTTCTGCATCAGCAAAGGGGGTCACGTTAGCAAACTGCCTCACACCATGAACTACACATTCCCTCACCTGGGATTCATTCACAACTTCTTACATCTAAAGCATGCTTGTATGTCTTGGAGGCCAAGTCCAGTTAAACTGCAGCATTGGTAGCTTCCCCACATGCCAAAAACCATGCTCAATAGCTCTCTGCAGTAAAAATGCAGAAACCATGAGGTCTACATTGAAAAACATCCCTCTGTCCCCAGTATAAATGCCAGACAATCCTTTTTTTCCTGGCAGAGGAAAAGAATGAATATCCTTTGAAGGTTGAAAACTAAGAAACCACAGCCATGAAGTTTGATGGGACCAGAGGTTGAAAAAAACATGCATAATTCATTGTCTCTAGTTGCAAAACCTCACCAAGGCACATATTTCTGCTTCCTGACTGCTATCTCTTTAAAAAGGGCACATACGAACTCCTTCATCACTACAGCCAGGGACACAGCATTCCGTGGCCCTTGCATCTGAACATGATGTGCAGCAGGAGCTAAAGAAAGATACTTCTGGGCTGTGCTGGGTATATAGGTACAACTTGCATTAGAAAAGGGCATATTGTGTGTTTTCAAGGAATAGTAAGGCAGACAGTTCAGAATCCAGATCTTTACAATAACACCTCCCATCACTTTCATCAATCTCTTAATAACTCTGTTTTCTCGTTCTTTTATATAATATGGTACAACTTGTATAATAATAATAATTACCTCAGAAGAAAGATATGAAGCTTAATTAAATAAAGGCTGATTATCAGAAATTCAGAGCATGTGCAGAGCCTGTTTGCTATAGCTTTTCTTCTGTTAAGCTTTTCTGCAGATCAAGCCTGGGCTGTACTAGAAGTGATGCGATATGAATCATCTGTATCAAAAGAAATATGAGTCATTCAAGGCAGAGCCATCCAAGACCACAAATGAGGCATTATTTTGATAATGAGAGATTTATAGAGGAGACACAGGGAGAAGGAACTCCTGATTCTTTTAACCTAGCCCCTATTCTAGGCCCCTACACAATCTCCTTAAAAACGTACATAATCTTCACTTGAACATCTTGACTGAAAAAGACTAGCCAGCAATTCATAAAAGATAGAAAGCAGATGAGCTTCAGTCATTTTTACACCTAAACTCAAACCAGACTTCATCAAGTTCCTCTAATGTTCTTTTACTGCTGGTTGCAAGCTGGGACTGGAAGTGGAAATGCCAAAGTATCCCAAAGACAGGCGGCATTTGTGACAGGATGAGAAGCAGATGTTGAAGAAATCTCTGAAGAGATGATCTTCTCACAGAAATATCAGACCTTTTTTTCACAGACAAAGCCCAAGACTTCAACAAACAGGTGCCTGCAGCCTCCACTCCAAAAGAGCTCTGTCTATAATGGTTTTTGCACCATATCCAACAGCTCCATAGTCATTTGAAATATCCTGGAGCATCTCAAAGGGATCAAGACCAACACAGAAGTCACTAACTCAAGTCTTCAGCATACCGTGATTTCACCTGCCCAGCTGAAGATAGATTAAATGAGACCCATAGTTTAAAGTACTGGTGCCCCACATTTCTTTGAAAATCATGACCCTTTAATTAGTTGCACCACTATTAAGGTGTTGAAAAAAAAATATCTGAATGATCCTTAAAAAAGTGGGAGATGTAGTTTTTCAAGGAAAGGCAATGGACTTTTGTAGCCTTCTGAAAATCACACCATTCATCCAGAGAATAACTCTTCACAGTGGCACTTTGCTACCCCACTGGATTTCAGCATGATTTAATTGATGCTCAGCAGCTTTGAAAAGCTCCTCAGACAGTAGGGAGAGAGAGTGGTAGCAATTATAATGTGAGTGGGGTTGAGAAGGGACCAAGATCCATCTCTTTCCTGTATCACTGCCTTTCTCTGCAATCTTAAGTTGGACATTGGGATTGAATCCTCAATATCCCTTAATTTCTATGGACTTTATGTGTCAGCAACACCTAGTTGTGAGGATAACTACACTGTAGATTGTACAGCTTCTCAGTTGAGAAGTCATATGTAACCATTGTAATCAAACATGGTCAATCAGAGAAATCCACTGTATTGTCTCATTTAAAAAAAAAAATGAAATTACATCAGTGTGTTTAAAGTCTTCATGACTTAAGTCATACTGACACACTTAAAGGTATAGCGACCACCTGCAGCAGGAACTACAAGTTCCCTTGGTAATATACAAAAGGCACTTGCAGAGAATTGTTCATCTCAGCTATGTTAAATCCTTATTTTAGGTCTGTTTATCCCAGAAATCACCTGTCTTCTCCACTGCATACTAAGAGAATCCAGAACAAGCTCCTTAGATTTAGACTTCTAATTTGTAGATACCTAAATTCCACCTTACAAAAGCACTGAGGCATAATTTAAAATTTTTAACTCTAACCCGATAGCTGGATGCCAACATCTTCTGGCAGAATATTTACAATTAGATTTCTGTTCATTTAAAATTTTTTGAGAATGCATTACATTTTACATTTTATGGGTATACAAGGAGCTAACAGAATGTAACATTTTGACTAAAGATGTTTTTTTAAGGGCAATCAAACCAAATGGATATTAAATGAGGATATTGTAAACACACACATAAAATATTATTTCTTTTTACATGTGCACTATCATTATTGTTGTCATATACCTGAGTATTAGCATTTTTGCCTCTAACTCTTACAAAATCTCTGAGTGCTTTAGAGTGATTAATTAATTAATTATAGCTCAAACTCGTTCTCTTGGATAGAAAACTACCTGATGGGTTCCCTGAGGCACAGAGTCCCTTATGGTTAGAGAACAAGTGGGTGGAAAAATTAAATCTTTTTGCCTCCTGCTTTCCTCCCAAGAAGACACCACAGGGCTCAGGCTACAGTTTTTCATCCCAACACATTTGACCAGTTAGCTGTCTGAGGCTGCATGTCATCGTGGCTGCTGATGGAAAGGTTCATATAATGGAAGAGCAACTTCACATTCTTTCAAGCACATGGTTTTAAAATAAACAGATAGTTCAGTCCTGTTTATTAAAGCCGAAAGGAATTTGGAGACAAATTTCATTTCTTAAAGAACTGGAGATTTCTCAATAGATTTAAGGTGCTTGTATGTCTGAAGCACACAGGAAGCTCATGTCACTAACACCTATTAACAGTGGTACCAAGCACACCAAAGTCTGTGTTAGACACCTGGACCATACCACTCCTCCAGCTTCCATGTATGTTCTCAGTGCAGAAGAGGTAGGAACCTCCAGACAGTGATTCATTCAATTCTAAACCAGGTCAGTGACTGATTTACTAGGACTAGTCGTCTAATCTATAGACAACCAACATGAAGTGAGCTTAATTCCTTCATAAACAGTCAGCTACTGCTATAATGCAAGTCTTACTCAAATTAAATCAGTCTCTTTTAGCACCACATCGACCAGACTATTTGTTTCGAGCCCAAATAAACATCTCCTGTAACAACAAAAAACAAATGTGAGAATTACCAATATAAACGCTCATTTTGATGAAAAAATAAATCCCTGTTTTCTAAGGCTGTTTGACTTAAGTCAAACACCCACCTAACCTTTGAACTAGCATTGGGAAGTTTCCATTCCAGTGAGGGCTTTAGAAACGCGTGCCAACAACCTACACTCTATCCCCAGTTGGCAGGAGGTTGGCAGGGATACAAAAAAACATGTTAACAATGATGCTTTTTTTCTATATATACAGTAAACCTTATGTGTATCAACACACTTGTTTAAACAGCTTTTTGAATCTGAGTCACAATCTTCATGAATACATAAAAAGTTCCAGATGTTAAAATGTCCCAGGACGTGCATTTTAACCAATTTTGTTCTGCATTTGTAGCCTGACATGCAAAGGGGGCATATTGATTAGAATTACTGGCAACACTTACTGCTTTACTTTGCCTGCTTCCTACTGAGTGGCATTTGCTGTGGTATGACTAGTCTTTGTGCTATTTATTCCTACCACGGTGCTCTAGGGATCCTGGATGCTTTGGAAACTCCCTTTTCATCGGTAGCTGGAGAGTTCAAAAAGGAAGGAAGAAAAGGGATGGAAGAGGGGGGAAATCAGCCTGAGACTTCACAGGTGCAGTAAGGGAGAGGTCGGGAGGGGGAAGAGGGTGAGAGAGAAAATCTGGTTTTCCCTTCTCTAGCAGTACAGGTACTGATCAGAGAGAGTACAGGTCTGTACTCAGCTACAATTCACCATTGGCATGGCCATTGCAAAGCCCTTTGCGCTGGTGCAAAGTCACTGTTTACTTTAACTCTTACCCGTTATTAAATTTAAGACTCAGAATCCCCTGTAGCCATTTGCTTTTATTAACAGTGAGCATGTGTGCACCGCCAGAAAATCCAAGGCCTGGGAGAAACAGACTGCAGAATGTTACAGCTTCAGAGAAAGCCAGTTAGCAGCAAGGTATCCTGTTTGATTTGCATGGGAATTATCATAAAGGCTTATTTGAGCCTAAAAACCAGATTTTGTGCCTGTTCCTGACCTTTGTATTGATGTTATACCAGTGCCACTTTGCTGATTTCAGTTTAGCTTCTTCTGAGTATGAATAAATACAATTTAAGTGCATTTTTCTCAAGTATCCTCATTATTCTGTTTTTTTAAAATAATGAATCACTTAGCTCCAGGTCCATAAAGGTTTGATGGAGTCTGTGCTACTCTGTACTTAGATCAAGATCTTAGAACGTTATCCAGATCATTTACTACAAGCACCCAAAACAGGCATCACAGAAAGCAGCAGGTACTCCCTCAATGGGGTAATCCAAATGATGACATTTAGGCTACCTGACAAATCGGCAGGCACCATCAGGACCAACAAAGAGCTCTCCAGGGACTGTGTACATGTTTTACCCTATGACTTTTCAGGAGTCTTCCATCCCAGCACACAAGTCAACTGTAGAGACTTTTTTTACTCTTGTTTCCCTGAGCCCATCAATTTTCTACTCCTCCCCACAGAACAGACTATTCCTGGCAGGAACGGAGGGCAAATCCCTGTTTCCCTCCTTTTCCTCCTTTGCACCAAATCCCAGGCTATAGCATAGCACTTTATATGGAAAATGCCCTCTGTGCAGGGCAATCAATGTCTTCTTCAGGGCCCTGACGTTTTAGCGGAACTCACTCTAGCAGTGTTAAGAACAGTCTGTGTAAGTCTGACTTCCGGGGACCTGACCTTACCACACTGTTGAGCGACTGAGCGACTGTTGGCTCAACGGAGACACACACAACTTCAGGTACCATTTAGAGATAAATGAGAGGTAGGCAGTGGGCAGGTGGTGGGAACTACACAAACCCTGTTACAACTTTCAGTGCACAGCATTTTTCAGGGTCAGGGTGGTGCAAAATGACCTACACTTGGCGTCTTAAACTTCTGGGGTGTCAGATTATAATTGAATGTGTGAGCCAGCACCCTCTCTATGCTGCACTGACATTGTTAACCACTTCCCATAGTAAGATGTTTAATAAAAGCAGAGTCCATAAGTACTTGCATTTTGTGCCTTAACTTCTAACTTAATGCCACCTCTCTTTATCTCTGAATGATTCTTGATGTATCTGCATGCTTGGTTTCATTTGACACTGGATTGTGGGCAGTGTCTAAATATAGGCATAGGATTTAGATATTATCCAAGTGATGGGAATGTGGCCTCATGCCCCATGAATTTGGCTAGTGGTGGCAGAGAAAAGACAATGAAGGACAAATGAAGGAGAATACTGTAGCAACATAATTAATGCTTAAAGACGGGATGTGTACAAAAGCTTGAGTAGTTCAAAGCCTTTGGCTTTCTAATATTTAGATTAGCAATCCAACCTAATGCATCTCAAACACTAAAGTAATTATTTGGATTGGAGGTGTTAACGTGGAAACACTGGAAGACGAAATTCACCTCACCTAACTTTAGCCATCAGAAAGTTAGACATCTGTCTACGCTGTTTAATCAGTTCCTCTTGTAGTCAGTGAAGAAAGATGCAAACCTCTAGAAATGGCCTAATCCATCCTGGTATAAGTGAGATGAACTGCTCTCTGGAGGATCCTGTCTGCTTCCATTGACTATTGAGAGATGATCAACAGCTTAGACAACCAGCGTAGATTACGTACCTACCGTCTAGACATTTAACATTACATGAGACTAATCTACCCCCCAGATATTCAGTATCTCTTTAGAAATCTCATGAGTGTTGTTGCAGTAACAAATACTGCTTTTTCATATTTATGCTTCCCAGAAGCAAGTTTTGATTTGCTGGTGTATCTCTTTTTCTTCAATGATGATTCGTTGTCATTTTCCTCTTCCCCTGTTTAAACACATGTATATGTGCATGTATATGCATATACTTCTACATAGTATACATATGAATTATTTGTATCTGCATATGGAGTGCAGCATGCCTGTATTTTATAGCATTTGAGTTTGGTTTCTTATGAACAGAAAGCTGGGTAATCTGACAAAGCCTTCAAGTTTCTGCATCTAAATCCTAGGCACGGTGTACTTTTTGTGTAACTAGTGACTATGAGAAACTTCTGGAACTTAAAAACCTTACCAAATTATTATTAATTTTCTATGCTTAAGGGTGCTTTTTAAACCACAGACTCCCAGGTGCTGTAGTTAGCTTGTACTGGGAAACTTAAGTAATGTTAACCTTTGAACCTGCCCCATCTTTTCGGCCAAGCGTAGTCAGCTGAGGCTTTTAAAGTTCACACTTAAAATTAACCTTTGTCTGTTGTGTCTTATAAACGTCCTAATCTATAGCTTGTGGTTCTGACCTACAGTCAGTGACTGTCAGCTGCACAGATGAAATAATCAGGTTTTTTCAGCATTTGAAACCAGAAGAAGAAAAAAATAAAAAGGGAAAGGGAAAAAAAAAAAACCCTAACAATACATATACAGTCTCTTTATATCCTATAAGTATCAGATGGACTTTTTTTGCAGGAAAATAAATTACCAGATAAATAGCTTGCTTGGATACTAAACAGATTAGCCCTTCATGCCATTTAAAGGAAGAAAACTACTTTGTAACAGGAAAATTATTTTTCTATCTCCTATCTCACCTGGTGCATTTCCCTTCCATTCTACTGATAATTTCAACATACTTTTTATGAAGAGCAATTCCAGACCCCATTATTGTTCCAAGCTCTGACATTCACATAGGAAATGAAAAACTGCCCTAACCTTCCTTCCTGCTCATAAAGTCCTGGAAGAGGTGGATAAGACCACAGAATCTTTTGACTTAGGGTACAATTTTTTCTGCATTTGCATAAATCCCCCAGGCAGGCAGGAAGAGACAATATTTCAAACCCAATCCCAAATATTTCATTTGGAGCGGTTATCTCATAATTACAGAGCTGCTGTCAATTAGCAAAAAGAGAAACCTGTAGAATAATTTTGTGCTGTTAGACATGGAGGAAGGGATGGGGCTGATGCTTTAACATGTATTGTATGGAGACATACAGTCCTGAACTAAAATAGGAAGTACCGCAGAGTGACCAATGATTTCTTTGCCTGGAGGGTACACATACCCTATACACATTTATCGAAGCACCTTTTCCTCATGAAGACGTTTTCTGTTGTGGGACAACCATTGCTGCCACAGTGATTTAACAGAATAATACAATGTTATAGACAATCTGAATCACAGGCTTTATTCACCCACCAAAAATGCACTGAGAATTTAAAGATAATATAATTATCTTTGGCAGGGGATTAGTAGCCACATGCAGAACTTCCCTGGAAGCCTGATGGCTGCAGAGAAAAAAAAAAGGCTTTCCTTTAAAGTCATTTGAAACACAGTGTCTGCAATAGCAGGCACTGACAATGTCATGTGGGTCCAGAATACAGTGAAGAGGACTACCTTTGGGCCTGTCGCTCCTGTTAGGAAATCTCCTCTTACATCTCAGACTTCCCATTCCTTCAACAGCAGACCAAACCTTGTGTTTTAAGGTCACTGCTACCTCATGTCCTATTCTTGAAGGTTTTTAACCCACTTAACTTGCTTGTCTGCACACACGCCACTGAGGTTCGTAGAATTGACTTGAGTACAGGCCACTCAAGTCTTTTACAGATGAACACATGAGGCCATGGTAAGAAGAGGGTGGGGCAGGAGACAAAACTGAAGAACTCTTCCACCTTCACGATATATTACCATTTATGAACCAGACATGTCCTGCCATATGTCTCTAAATAAAGAATCTCTGCGGCATTTTTTTCAAGTGGAAAAATTTGGTGTGGTTTTCCTCACTTCAACATCAGACCCTGTCCCTGGATATGGGGTCAGGGTTCCTTCTGAAAAAGTAATTACTGGCCTTTTGGTCAGTAAAAGTGTAAAATATTATCTCACCCAGTATAAAAGATCCACTCATGACTTCTGAGGCTCAGGGATGAAGACGACACCTCTCAAAGCATGGCTATGTCTACAGCAGGTTACAAGTGGAGCAGCCATAAGCATGGGATGCTTCCTGTCCTCTCCTTGTAGACCACATATGTGTTCTTGTACCACGTGCATGCAAGCACATTGCCTCCAGCTTTCCATGGAGATTCAGTATCAGAAGGATGAGCAAATGTAACCTTCAGTGTCACCTCAAGGCCAACATGAATGAACAATACAAATTACAACTCTTACTGTACGAGATCCCTTATGTAGAAGAAATACCATGTCACTGCAGCTTGACAGTCAAATCACTTATGTGTCAGTCCCAGAGTGCTTGAAATGAGCTGGATCCCTGGATGTGACTGGATAGGAAATGGGAAAACTGTAGTCTCCTGGATACTACAGAGGATATGACTAAGTTCATTCCTGCAATGGGTTGAGGATGTTGAAGATCATAGACAGTACATATTTGAAGAATACAAATATGTCAAATCAAGGAGGATAAAAGACTCCTGTCCATCAGCCCTCTCTATCTAAAGAAAGTCTATCTGTGAGTGCTTCCAGTCCTACTCACAGTGGTGGGGTTTCTGTCTACTAATTCAGTGGCCTTATGCGGCTGTAATCAGAATTTGACTTGGTTACTTAAAAAAAAAAAAATCCCCTTTTTCCATATATATTCAACAAGAAAAGTTATTTACATATGAGGATAAAAAAATCACATCCTTGAAAGAGATCCTATGACACACTGATTCCGACTCATCCCAAATGACAAGGTCCTTCTCTATGAATATTTAAGGAGCATGCTGTGTTTCTTTAAGAGGGCAGCAGTGTAAATCAACCACTTTACAGTGGACAGGACTGAAGAAAATAAGGTCAGGCCCTGTTCCTACTGAAATCAATTAGAATTTTGCTAGTGATTGAAATGAAAGCTGAATCAGACTTCATAACTACTTTTCTGAGTACTTTAATAGCCAACTCTGGTTTTATAATGTCTGTATTTAAATGGCTTATTCATTTAACAACATCCTTTCTCCTTCATTTGTGCTACAAATAAACAGAAGTTGTTGAGCTGATGCCTGAAAAGGAAAAAAAAACCCAAAAAGTAAATATTTGCTACAGTAACAACTAAAAAGTAGGATGCACCTCTGGCCCTTCATTTGTTAAGGACAAATTGGATACAGTAACTTTTATTGCACTCACTATAAAACAGACCACACACTAGTTTTCCTTTAGAAATGTTTAATCAGGGCTTTTAAAACGTTTGCATGGCTCCTAGGATCTGTAACACCTTGGGATGTGCGGAGGGTATCTACTGAAGAGGACAACCACTTTCCCTCCTGAGGTGTTAGAAAAAAGACAATAGGTGGTATGATTATGGAGAGGTGGGCACTGGAGGCGTTGCCTACTGCCAGCCTGACACCAGAAGGTGTGATATTGTCTGCTTCTACATCAAAGTCACCCAAATGAAGAATAATCTGCCCCATATGGATACTGATATGACTAGATTGTACCATTTGGGCCTGGTGCCAAGTAAGTGGGGCCTGATAGCTCCAAGCTGTCTGCTGTAGAGGGTGGACTTGGAACTCCTTATGTTAGAAATACCGTTTGATTTTCCTAATGTTTGGGTCTTTTGCAGGGGTTTGGAGGGGTTTTTTGGATGCCCAGAAAGGATTGACAGAATGGACACAACCTGGCATACTTTTCTTCTTTCTTGTGAACCTTTTCCAATGTCTTTTCCACATCTCCAACCAAACTGACAATTGGCTATGTGCCATGGTGCATTTTATTAAAAAGACTATGCGAGCAAAGAAAAAATACGGTGGAGAGAAAAGAAAGAAGGAAGATAAATGAAAAAGATTAAAATAAAATATAGAAAAATATAATTAACAAACAGGGAGATTAGGAAACTACTGGGATGGCCTGTAACTTTTTCACATGTCATTTCAAGTTAGTAGAAAGAACAGAGGAATCAAGACAGAAAGGCTAAGAAATTCCTACAGCTGACTTTACTATTGCTTTTACTTAGATCCAAGCCACACTTAACCTCTTCTTTGTGCATTGCACTGTAATATTGTGTTACCTGGCAAAGCAGTGAGTTAATTAATGTTGGAAAGCAAGCCAAATATGTCTTGTTCTATACAAATGCCAAATGTTGCTGTTATCATGTGAAAGCTGCTGGTCCGTCGATCTTCCAGGATGAAAAGGGAGCCTGGCATGGCTCTGACTGGGGACACAGCCTGAGTGGTCAGGCTGAACTCACACACATACGGTGGCATAGGTGCTTATGGACCCTGCCAAAGCAGGGTCTATAAATTCAAGGCATGGTTTCAAACCACGGGTCGTGGCCAGCCTGTGGAAAACTTGCTCGTGTTTCAGCCTGCAGGTTAACCAGGGAAATTTGAGGGAAGGAGGGAATCCTGTTCCTGTTTCTAGTGCAGCTGCCAAAAGCTTCTGCTGCAGTTTACACCTCCAGAGACCATGGGGGAAAAAAACACCTCACAAATTTTCAGCTGTTGAGTGCATCAGGAAGGCCTCTCTCTGTCTCACTGCCACTATTCACACCCAGAGATATGGTCTCTAATAACCCTTCACGGGGCCTAAGAAAGGCCTGGCCAGTTCCTCCCTTTTCCCTGTAATAAGAAAGAGCAGAAGAAACTTTGCAGTTTATGGGCACAATAATCTCATTAAAGCTTCAACGTGGCTTCCAGAAGTTTTAATAAACCAGCTGGTTAATCACAATAATATCCCTCCCCCTTCACTTTATGGAAAGATCCTGCGGTCAGGAAATATAAAACTCTCAACACGTTGACCACAGCAAGGATTACAGCCTCATGCAGTGACACTTTTCCAACTGTAGATCTTGTGTGCTGCACAAACCTCAAACAACCTCATAAACAAGTTTGAAGCAGACCTAACGCCAGGCTTGCCAAGGAGAACATCAAGAGTGATTCTGTTAATGAGGTCTGGCTGGAGCTGAAACACCTCTCCTAAGTGTGTTATTTTTAATCAAGTCATTTCCAGCAGGAACCTTTATAGAAGTGTGCAGTGATTCATTCCTTAAAATTTACACTTGAAGGCCCCAGTCTTGGGCCACTGATGTCACTGAAAGCTTTAGCAGTGACGGATGGGTGTCAAATCCAGCACCAGTGTCTTGACACTCAATGACTTAACACCCACAGATCAGACTAGAATCCATGTCCTTGGACTCTTATACCTGAAAGAAAAGGCTGGGAGCACAATCCAAGAGCTCACCTCTACAACAGATAAGACAGTTACTAACAAATCCGAGAATTATTCTTGTATTGCATCACCAACTGTCCTGAGATGTTCTAAAAGGCTGCCTGCATGAGGCTCACATGTGTGCTCCTAAGCACCCCAAGGGGTCCACTCCAGCAAGAATACTCTGATCTAAGGAGGGTGGGTGAATAACAAGTGGTGTCACTTCCAGTTCCTGACCACTTTTTTTCAAAGTGTAGCTGATGTAGGGTTAGTGTCCTGATCCTCTTAAAAGATTTCAGGGCCTTGTCTCCCAGCAAAGTCCCTTAAACCATCAGGCTACTTTAAAAAAACTCTCACTCCCCCATGCTGCAATTAGGCCTGTATGAAACCAGGGGTGAGGGAACAGGAACAACAGGTTGCCCAGAGATATTGTAGGTGCCCCCTCCTGACAATGTTCAAGGCCAGGTTCAATGAGGCTTTGGGCATCCTGGGCTAGTGGAGGGTGTCCCTGTCCATGGAAGGGGGTGGGAACTAGATGGGCTTTGGGGTCCTTTCCAACCAAAACCACTCCATGGTAAATATTAGTTCCCTGTGGATAGCTATTTTGCATCCTAGACATGCCTCTGTATTAAAAATAAGATGAGAGGAAATGGTCCCAAGTTGTGTCAGGGGACATTTAGGTTGGATATTAGGAACAATTTTTTCACTGAAATTGGAACAGGCTACCCAAAGTGGTGAAATCACCATTCCTGGAGGAGTTCAAAACACATGTAGACATGGCACCCCCAGACATGGTTTAGTTGCCATGGTGGTATTGGACAGATGGTTGCACTTGATTATCTCAGTGGACTTTTCCAACCTTAAAGATCCTATGATTCTATGAAATAGTGGTGTAAAATGTGAAGCCTACATTCAAATATCCTCTGCTAATGAATAAAAAATACGTGCTGTCCCTGTCAAAGCCTTGAAGTGAAAGCAGAGCAACACCAAGCAGATGAGAAGGCATCAGAGCAAACCAGATTTAGTGAGCACACCCTGTAACTCTAAAGATACTGTGAAAGTTGAACTGAGGTCTTACCTATTAGGCCACAGAAGGCGAATCCTCCTAGGTCAAACTGGAGGGATGTCCCCTATATGTTACAAGTTAAATTCACTTACACAGAGAAGCACAGGACAACAAAGGAGAAAAGTCTACGGCAGCAATGAGACTGCTGGGGAAGTGATGTTCTTGGTAACAGAAACCTTCATGCTTCTTAGCGTGAAATAAGTAGCAACAGTCATCTTTTCACCACTTATCTGTCCCTAATTTAGCAGCTGGGTCAGATCTGGCTTCTTAGTTCATTAAGCCTATTACCAAGTGTAAAAGGTGACTCATAGGATCTGTCCTGTGAAGATGTACAGATGATGTTCATCCAGCCTATCTGGATACCTGTGTTAGGAGAGCACAAGCCAGAGACTGGAAGAAACCCTCTCTATCCATACAGAGGGACCTCTGCAACTGTCTATAAGGTGCCTACCGTACAGACAACTAAAATCTAGTGAGATTAACTTCAGTCTCTTAATAAACAACCAGAATATGGTTCCCTACCCCCATTGATGGATATCATAAATGAGGGATAAAACAGCTGTTCCAGCAGAGTTGAGAAAAGGCTGTGGTTTTCCTCCCTCCCATGCCATGCCTCTACTCACTGAGCCTCACATTGTTTCTCTAAAGGTTTTCTACTCCTGGAAATTTACTATTTCTGGATAATGGTTCCCAAGTAGTTGCTTAATTAAAGCCCCCATGTAGCCAATTTTATTCCAGAATTCTGGAATAGCTATTCTGGTAAATTCTGAAGTGTCAAGAAGCCCTCAGGCATGTGAAGAGAAGTGTGTGCCTGTCTCAATGAGAAGCTGTTAAAAGGAAGGTGAAAATAATAGGAAACTTGCTTATATTGGTAAATGGCAATGAGAGCGTTGCTGGTAGCATCATTTTAAATCATTCTGGCACACAAACAACTAGAGCTGCACTACTAGTTTGGAGGGGAAAAGAAGGATTGAATTAATTCAACTTCTTTTTAGATTCACACGTGGACTCCAAGGTTACAATTTAGTCATTATTTCAATTCACATTCCAAATAGTTTCTTTGAGGCATCTTGGTCTCAAGTCTATGCACTGTTCATTGTAAATGTTTGATATATGAATATCAAGCTGGGCTAATTAGTTTTGATTAGATGCATAGTTTATGATGTGTTAGCTCTTTGCCTTGATTGGGTTAATTTACTTCTTAGAAACATGTGTTACATGTGAAAAAAAGGTATTTGAAAATACCTCTGCCACAAATAACCTCAAACAGTTATTGGAAATTCCTTGTTTTTAAAAACTTTCCTGCAGTAAACTTACAGGTTAAACTGTGCATTAAAAAAAAATACACAGGGAGCATGAATACAGCAAAAAATATGTATAGGATTTTATTTGGGCAAGGAGTCAATGTTTTGTAGACTAGCCCAGCACCATTCACTAATTAGATCCACTAATTTTGTGGTCCTTGTTCTTGGTACTGAACATGTTCATGCTCAGCTCCAGTAGAGTCAGTGAGATTGCCTGTGACTTTGAGCACACCAACAGAATGGGCTGTCTCAGCTAACTCCATCATTTAGAAAACCCAGGCTGCACTTTCCTTACACTGCACTCACCTCTCACACCCCTCAGTCCAGAAACATGGTGTTGAAGATGGTCTCCTGTGGCCTTTCTGTTGTAAGCCCAGTTTCTGAGAGTCCTCCGTTGGCACGCCGGCCCCATCGCATACACACTCACCTTCAGCTTCAATCATGCCCTCTTCCCTCCACTAACATGTACTCACTCAGACACTTTCACATTTGGTTATATACCCAACTCCTGGCACTCACATCCAGTTATGTTCAGAGTGCTACACCCACACTTAATTACAATCACACCCTCACACTCCCCATTCAGTTACACCACCAGCGCTGCCCACCTCCCCCCACACTCAATTATAATCACATGTGATTAAACCTGCGATTCTGCACCTACGGTATAATCCCTCACTGGCATTCGCATCCACTTATGCTCAACAGCCTTCACTGGGACGCACGTCTGCTCATCACATTCATGCACGCATGGAAACACCAGATTTCTTCTTTCATCCTGACAGCAGAGTGTTTCTGAGTGTTTTTTCTTTCAGCAACACAAAGAGCGCCTGCTTCTTACCAAGGAGGAGAGAGACCTGCTGTTCCTGTGGCATGCTGCCTTCCCAGGAAACCACCTTGGATCCTTATTTTATACCTCCTGAAGAACATTGGCTGTGGTTGGTTTTATTTTAGAACCTAAAAATCAAGGTCCCAGTTCACAAAATGCTGAGTGCTTGAAACAAAACATCGTTCCTACCCTGAAGAGACCAGGGATGTATCTTTCTTTCAACTGGAGAAAGTGGTGGAGTTTCTTATGGAGGAATCTTAAGGTCACTTACTAAATCCCCTGTTGCATCTCCAGAAATGTTATAAGAGCAAATTCCTGATGTTCCCTAACACATAGCCAGCCACTCAGCACTGCAGTCATCTGACACGACCTGTATGCATAGTCCCTTCTGCATGACCACACAGCCATCTCATGCAGTGATGTGCAGGTGAAATCCTTCTCCTGAAGGCAGCAAACAGGTTGTTTCCGTGATCCTGGACTTCCTGGAGGTCTTCCTAATGATAAGACCCACTTGGGAGGTGTGTGCAGCCTACACAAACGCTAACAAGAAATCTGGACTGCTGTGGGCCTGTTTTCACTGGATACATTTAATTCCAGGAACACTAATCATAGTCATGAATATTAATGAAATATCAGAAAGAGAAGAGAGTAGAAAAAAGATTGAATATTGGCACTTCAGAGGCATAAACTAAGCAAGCATCCCCTATACTAGCCATGTGCACAGACGTCTTCTTGTTTTTTCCCATATTTAAAATCCACAGTCGGTCTGAACCAGACTTAAGAGGAAGCTCTGATAATCTGAAGTGATTTCTAAAGCAGGTTTTGATTTAGAAAAAGAAGGCAAAGCTCTGACTAAAAAGCCAAATCTCCGATCACATATTCCTGCCAGAGATTTGGACTTTTTGTTGGTTTTTTTTAAATCAAGACATAAAATCCCAATGAAATTTTTTCTGTTTCTTCTAGAAGTAACAGCAGGTGGAGGGGGGAAGAGGAAAAAGAAAAAAAAAAAAAAAAAAAANAAAAACCAACACACACATTCCCCCCAAACCCAATAAAAACCCTGCAGGATGAGACAGTGTCTATGGATAAGTGCCTGCTGCCACAATAGGATACACATGGCCTGTTCAAAGATGCCTTTGCAGGGAGCCAGGCCACAAATAAAACAAGACATGTGGTGTGGGGTTGATTTGGCCACTTTTTTTATTAAATAAACAATTGATCCAAATCAAGTAACTCTAAATCATTTAGGAAGTCTTTGTTGACGCTGACCAGAACTAATACGTGCAGATAACCTGCACTTGGTTCTATAATTATCATTCCCCGCACGGCTACCACCCATCAGAAATCCCACTTCTGTGTGTCGCAAGGCGGCAGAAGAGGAGATGAGAGAGAAGATAGGAAGGGACACAAACAGGAGGAGCGATCTTGTTTTGTCATCCCAGTGTCTTAAGCAGTGTCTCAGCCTGAGCAGAAACAAATGGCAAAGGAGAGGGGAGGGTGTCCAGTCTCAGCATTATGGGTATCGCACCCAGAGTTAAGCACAGGGAGGACTAAAGTGCCATTACATCTTCTAACGTGATTCCCAGAGAAGTCAACAGAAGTGGGTTAAAAAAGCAAGAAGGCAAAAATGCATCTTGCCATTTGCTCACAGATTAAAAGCCAGATCCATGCCACTCCTGATGACATTCAATATGTTATTCCTAATGGAAATCATAAGGCAACGTAAGGGAATTGGAAGGCATTACACCACAGTAATTGTCATAACCAAAAAAGATCAAAAGGATGACACAGAAAGCATAGTTTCACCAAAACTCTTGCAAAAGTCTTCTATTGTAAGAGGGTAAGATTAGGAGTGAGCTGCTGTGAATACTCCAGATTTATTTGCGTCATTATTGTGGCTGCAGGTAAGTTATTTTGCTCTGCTCACTTTTATAAGACAGAGACGTTTTTGTTAACGTTTTTCAAAGCTGCTGATGACCGTTTGCTCCTCCCTCTTTTTCAGGACCCTATATTTTAGCCACCATAGAGAAGAAAACCTCTTTTTTTTTTAATTAAAAAAAAAAAAAGACATGCTAAATGGGAACCTGTCCATATGTCTTATGTGTCTTACAAAAATTGAAGCCTTTTGGAAAATGTAATTTGATCATGCTGTAACTCAGCTAACACCTGTGAGTTTGTGCCACAGAGAAAGCAAGGACTAGGGCTAAAAAAGCAAAGAGCTGCGTTCAGAAGAGTGAAAATATGACAATAAAGATTACTATTAGATCATTTGCTACTGACATGATAAAAGTTTTAAATGGTGCCACCGTGTAGGAGATGCACTTTTTGGTTGGTAATCGGTCAGTGCCTAAAGTTTAAAGTGGTGTCAAAATATGAAAAATGCCTTCAGAGTAGTAGATTTTTGGGAGACTTGATCCTGATGGACTAGTCCCAGCCCTGAGGGTCCTTCAGGATCTCAACAGAGTTCATGTGGCACCTTTGGCATCCCAGGACCTAGTTAACCTCAGAATCACAGAATTACAAGGTTAGAAAAGACCTTTGAGATCACCAAGTCCAACCGTTCCTGTCCTCTACTAAACCATATCCCTGAGCATGTCATCTACCCTTTTTTTAAACACATCCAGGGTTAGTGACTCAAGCCCCTCCCTGAGCAGTGTGTTCCACATCCTGACAACCCTTTCTCTTGTGAGCGTTTCTGTGAATTTACACCCAAAATGATCCAGACCCGATCTTTACATTGGGCTCATTTCCTATGGAGTAAGGGAGAGGAGAAAAAGCAAGCAGCACAATCTGTGTCATTATTAAACCAAAAATGCCAGTAAGGATAGAGCAGAGAGAAACTTTGCAATTAAAAAGATCCCAATTAAGATTTTTGGGGTTACACCTCTTAAACTGCTTGTGAGAAAACAGTAATAACGACAACAATAAACACAGGAGCAACAAAAAAATGTGGGATCCCGATGCCCGGGCCCACAGTGAGAATAAAAAATGCAAAGCCTGGGCCACCTCGCCTTTAATTTCCTAACTGCTGTTTTGTAAGGCTGTGTCATGCTTCTCAGTTCAAACACGCTTTGGCTCTTTATTATTCATGGGCCTTTTTCTCAGTCAGTGGTGTTGAATAATAAAACAGCCCAGGATCAAATGGGCCAATTCTCCACGCCTGACACCAACTGCTACTGTTCGCTGGGCTCTGCCAAGCGTTGCCTCTGATAATGAGTGGGATTTGGTTAAACAGTAAATTAATGAATAATGAAATATCCAGGTTGATCAGTTAGAGAGCACGCTTGCTTTGCCCCCGGCCAAACGCTCGGGGCAGAAATTACTCTCAAACGGCACTTGCCTGTGTGCTGGGCTGGATAACTATTTTACAGCCTATTGCTTGACAGGATGTTGGGAAGGGGGCGAGGGGAAAGGGCGGGGGGGGCAAAGCGGGCAGGGCAATCTCCTTATCGCCCTGCACGGAGGGGAGAAGGGGGTGGTTTGGTGCCGTGCAGACCTCACTTAGGAGGAGGAAGGGGGTTGCAGAACTGAAAAGAGCTCGGTATGAGGTTTGCGGGATGGACGAGCTCTCTCCCAAGTCTTCCTCTCCCAACTTTAGCAGAGCATTACCTCGGCCCTGACTATCCCTGGGGATAACCCAACTTTTCTCCAACCCCCTCCCACATCATCTGTCAACTCTCGCCTTGTCCGGGCGTGTTTCTGAGCGGCGGGCCGTCCCTCCTGGCAGGGCTTGGAGCCAGGACAGCAGGAAGAGCCTCTCGGAGCCGTGTGTCGGGTGTTTTGGGTAAATAAAAGAGACTCTGAAAGGCTGCCTGCACGGGATGGGGCAACCGCATATAAACAGGGAGAGACGGAGGGAGAAATACAGCAAGGAGAAAACAACCCTGTAGCTTTCATTTTCTGCACCGGGAGAGATAAGTAGCTGTAAAATATTTCCCGCAGGTCAGTAACACAAGTACACGGATGTACACAAACACACACGCACGAGCTGGGGGGGATGGGGGGTGGGAAGAAGGGGGTACTCTTCACACCCATCCTCCAGAACTGCACAACACTCCAGCTCAATGTGTGGTTTTGGGACGGGGGCATTGCTCCACATTGAAGAGAAAACTGCTATAATTATCACCTCTTTCAGCAGAAAGGGAACTCTCTGCGACAAATTCCCCCTCTCCCCCTCTTTTTTTTTTCCTTTTCTTTTATAATTTTTATCTTTTCTTTTTTAATTTTTAATTATTATTCCTTCCAAACTTTCCAAACAAGCCCAAACTTCCCAAACCAAGCCAGAGCAGGAAAGTGGGGAGCAGAGGAAAGGGGGGAGGGATCCACCCCCTGTTTCCACACCGCGAATTTACAGGTCGGGTCTGAGTTACTTTCTCTCGTCTCATGTCACTCCTAAGTTAAAATTTAAAGAAACCTTTGAAGCGTAAGGCGAAAGGAGGTTCCCGCTACGCCTCGGCCATCACCCCCGTCCTCCCCCGGCAGCTGCCGGGCGCAGGCAAAGCCTCCGGGCTCCGGCTGCGATGGCAAGGTCCCAGGAAAGCAAGACTGGAGGGGTTTAAACGACAATCTCCTTCACTTTCTCAGTCTTTTTTTTTCACTCATCGGTCTGCACGGTGTTTTGCTAGCGTAAGGATGAGCAGCGGATGAACCGGCGGCTCCGCGGGGCAGGTTAAAGCCGGTGTTTATTTTACTCGTCCAACAAAAGCATCTCCCACATTCACCACCAAATGTCAGTGTTAAAATCTGGGTTTTTTCGTTTTAAAATGTTTCACCCCCGCCTTTCCTGCTCGCGTTGTTCCAGGTTTAAATAGATTTTTAAAATCCAGCCTATTTCCGCGAAAACCATTTATCCAAAAATGCTTTCTATCCCCATTTACAGTTCTTCCACCCCCGCTCCTTCCCACTGTTACCAGTTATTGTACTCTGATTTTTTTCTATACATTGAAGGAAACTGCCTTCCTTTTTCCTCAGCCAAAGCAGGATCCATTCTGCCCTGAAATAAAGCAGAGTATAGGGGACACCGGGGGTTACAGTCATCCCGGTCGTTGCTCACAGTTTTTGGAAAGTGCTGCTCCTGAAGTTTTTGGGGTGTTTTAGGGGTAGAGTTTTTTGTGGGTCGTTTATTATTATTATTACTATTATTATTATTACTATTATTATTATTATTACTATTATTATTATTATCCTTTGCAGGCAACAACAGCTTTCTGTTAAGTCACTGGTAGTTTTGAAGGAGCGAATGCTGTCAGGTGATGCTCTGTGCAGCGAGAGAGAGTTGAACTATTGTTACCGCTGGTTTCACGAGGCAAAAGATATTTTCCCCCTCTCCCCCCCATACTTGAATGGGTTTTTACAAGGAAGAGAAATCTCCACACGCGTTTCATTCACCTTAACGTTTTAGGGGGTAAAACTATGGCTATACCTGTGATTGCACCCGCTGCTCTTTGTAAACCTCAACACTCAGGTAATTTATCAACTGGAAAGAATCAAACGCTTCTGCTCCAAAGGAAATGTTTCTCTGGACCTGAGGAGAGCGTCGTCCTCACACACGTTGTCAGAAGACGACGGCTATTCCGTGCACGCCGCTGTTTAATTAATAGCACTAATAATCACCGTCACTGCACCTCCCCACGCTGGGGAACCGGGGAGGTCACACCGCACCGGGCAGAGCTCAGGGTAACGCTTGGTTTTGTTTTAAAGATACATTGCCAAGAGTTGAACTTTTTTTTTTTTTGGTGTTGTTTTGGGATTTAGGTGGATTGGGTTTTTAATGGATTTGGCTTTTTTTTGGTGGTGGTGGTTGGTTGAGGGGTTTTTTTTTGCGGGGATTTTTTATTTTGCCCTATCTAGAGTGGCAGGATGATTGTTGCCTCTGAATATTCCAGTGAGAAACGCACACGCAAGCACACACTCCTTTAATTTTAGTGTTGTTTGAACGAAGCTCCAAAGTAATTGCGGTGATTTTGTAATCGCGTGAGATTCTTTTCCCAGCTTCGCATTAAGGGAGAGAGGATAGAGACGCTCCTAACTCGTAAATCCCCGGAGATTTCCTTCTCCCTCCCTATAAAGCATCCACAGGCAGAGGGGGCACTTGCTGGGAGGGAAATCAGGGCAGCCCTTCCTCCGTTGCCCCGGGGCGCCGGATCAGGCCCGGGGCCGGTCTGTGGGGTCCCCACGCTCCTTGGGATGTGGCCTGAGCTGAGGGTGGGGGGAGATCCGGGGAGGACCGGCCCCTTAGCACCGGCCGGAGTCTATTGCAAGGGATTCACCCCGAAGGCAAGAAAGAGGAGCTGTTTGTTGTTTTGGGTTGGGTTTTTCCCCCTTAAATCATAAAAGTCAGCAGTGGTGTGCGACTCGGGACCCACTCCGCACGACGAAGCAGAGCTATGTGCAGTTGTGACGCGACATGTAACACAATGTCCTGGTACAGCTGTGCACATACACAGGCACACGTCCAGCTACGGGGGAAAAATACGTGTGGATGCCTGTTTATGAGAGAGACAGAGAAAACAAAGGAATTCAGTGAATATATTGGTACTGGGGATTATTTAAGACATTTGACTAGTTCCATCATAGGGACACCAGATGTTATTTATGAGGTCTCATATAAATGTGGGTCATACCATGCAGGTGGGGAAGGGAAAAGAAAAGAAAAAAAAAACAAGAGGAAAAAAAAAGAGGCAAAACGAAAAGAAAAAAAAAAAGGAGTTCACCCCAAAGGGATGAAAGACAAAAATGATCTTTATGACTATATAAATCAAGGTGAAGTTTTGTAATGGAAACTGGAACTACATAGAGTTTAAGAGACTGGTGCCAGGCAGGAGAGACGGAGAGAAGGTCCCCGCTGGTCATGACTGGGAAGGCAGATTATAACATCAGACCGGTGGGGAGGGGAAGTTTTGATGAGCTAGGTTACTGCTTCTAGTCATTTATTTTTAACTGTAGCTCTGGGAAAAGCTAGAAAAGGAGGGGAAAAAGAGAAGGAGAGGGGAA
>VZTU01018373.1:0-70267 GCA_013400835.1 Zapornia atra
GTGGTGGGACACATGCCCAGTACAGCCTACAGAGGGTCCTCTAAAGTTTGAGAGGGTCCAAGCCCCCTCAAGAGGTTCCAAGCCCTCCCCTGCCACCACCTTTGTCCTTCAGTTTACTCTGGGCCTGGGTGCATAGCAAAGGACTTGGGCTATCTTATTCAAGATATCTGATCCTGACAATCGGTGGAATTCATTTTGTTGGTGGTGATGAGGTTCAGCAATTGTTAGGGTGATTGAGAGAGAAAAAAGAGAGAGGGGTATGGTGAAGAGAGAGAGAGAAGTACAGTGCTGTTGGCAGTTGTTAAGTCATATTTCTAGTTCCTTATACCTAAACACTATGCGATAGTTAATACCCAGTGCAGGGAGACTAAATTTTGAACATAAGGCTCAAGAGCCCACACCTAGGTGGGAAATCACCTGGATACCTTTTACGTAGGGGTCGCAGTTTCAGTAAATAAATTCTCAATGCTTTCTGAAAGATTTCCCTTGGAGATGCCTCAAATCTTATGTGACATCTCCTTTTCTTCAAAGAAACCAAAAAAAAAAAAAAATACAATCCCAAATGATTAGCTGTTTTGAAAAATCTGACTCTCATTCCATCCCCTAGATTCTTAGCTATGCTGACAAACACAGGAAAGGCTGAAAACCCCTTCATATTAAAATAAAATAACTAAATTTATTGTTAATTAAATTCTTCCTTAGCAGAAAACCATCATAGGCTAATAACCCACATACATCTTACTTCAGTCTCATGCTGCCATTCTGCACAAGATAAATTTCTCCCATCAATGCAATTTTATCAATGATTCCTACTCTTAATAATCACATTAGGACTTTACAGAATTAAACATATGAGCCAAAAAATAAGAGCATGAATGCCAACTTGCCTGCAATAGCGAGTACGATACAACGTTGTGCTGTCTTTATGGAGAACTCAGAGGATCTTGGTCATTAATAGGCAATAATGGAAGGGTCCCCTAAAGAGCATATTTTGATACTCAAAGTATTATAAAACTCCTGAAAGATGATTAAGTTCAGCTAAGAGGGCCGTAATCCAGGAATTCTCTTGCTAAATAACAAAGCTTGGGCATTCCATCAAGTCAAAGACCTTAGAAAGCTGTTTTCCTCACTAGAGATTTCCTCACTATATTTCTAATATTAAACACAGGCATTGTGAAAAGAAAAAATGAAAAAAAAAGACCTGCATAAGTAGCCTTTCGTGGAGCCTCTCCAGTAGATCTGGCAGTGGTGCATGTGTAGTTCCTCTTCCTAGGGGACTGTTTCACTGGTTGTTATTCCTCAGGTGTGCCCATATCACACATGTTCCTTTCCCACTCACATGTTCAGCCAATGAGCTTAATGCTCTAATTTTCAGTTTGCAATCCTGCTCTCATTCACAAAGGAGTTGTTTGCTATCTGCCTCAAATTTGCTAGTAGTCCAGTAAGATCAGCTACATGAAAAATGATTTCTAACCAGCTTCTAATAGTGAGGGAAAGAGCACACAAATACAGTATTAGATATTGATAGTGTTTTGTGGTTGTTTTTTTTTTTCTTAAAATAGACACAAGTTTTATTAAAGTGTGTTTTGACATGCTCCGAAAAGCCCTTTCACTTTGGAGGATATTTTATTAATCTCTTTTCAGCTGTAATAGCACTCAACAAACAAGATAAATCATTCCAGTCAAAAGGTGAGAACCTTCCCCCCTTTTCCATTATTTCTTGGGGACCTCACTTCTCTGAAATCCAAGTTTAATTGTTGTCAGGGTAAATCCTTGATACTTTTACAAAAATAGACGGTGAAGATAATGTCCAAAATTATTCCTTTTTATCAAAATATGGCATATATTTCTCCCTGGTGAAGCATTTAGGGAAGACTAATGACAAAAAAAATCAGCAGGTCTTCGCTTTGTAGTATCTAGATGTTCTTTCTAGACAGAAGATTTTTCTAGATCCCATCACAAACTTTTGTTCCAGATAGATCATAATTAACATTCAAGATGAGCTGAGATTTCACCAAAATTTAACCCTGACAAGACTCACAGCTCCTCTACCAGAAAGCATTTTCATAGCTTACAGATAAATAACATTTTAAAAATATTGTCAGGTTCAGAGTCCTTTTTGAAAATGTTTTTTTTCTTCATTCCACTGAATTAAAAAATGCTCACATGGGAGTAGAAATTTTGCTTGTACCTTTTCTAATCAAATAATATGCACACTTCCTGACCTCTTGAGGTCACAGTTAATTTATTATCACGATGAATGTAGACAGCATTGCTTTCCTTCTACACACTCCTGAGATTTACCACATGAGGTATTTTTAAGTATAAATCCCTTAACATCTGCCTTAATTTAGTAGATAAGATCATTAACAGCCATTATATCTAATCAACATCTAATCCTTGTAGAAGGGATTCATTAGCAGGATGAAATGGGAGCAGAAGCCCACTAATGATAAATGTTTATTTTCTTTGAATAAATTTCCGCTAGGGAAGAACTGGCAACACTTTAAAAAACCCTTCCAGAACAATGTTGGACTGCATATTGAAGGTTCACCCTTAGCAGTAGGTCATTAAGAATGTGATGTTTGCTTTTATGTCTATAAACACAAAACAGATACTCCACAAAATGGAGAAAAGGGTCAGAGTTAATAGGACAGCATTTTGCTCGCGGTGTCATCTGGAGTACAATTCTCTGCCCTAAATGAAGATGATATTGTTGTGCTTCTAGAAGCTTTTCATTGAATGTGGAGATACAGGACCCCATACCATAGCGACAACATTTCTGAAGTCTGTACAGAAGGAAGATGAGAATCTGCCTATATAGCTGTGAGATTTCTCTGTCCTTTAAAGTCACCAAGTACACTTTCTGAAATGCCTGGACTTGGGCGACTACCTTTTCAAGCTAAATTGCACAAGCCTCTGACTGTTATATTAGAGTATAAATCACAGTAACTATATATTAATGGTTTATATGGCAGGATGGAGTGATTTGGAGTCACTTGATAGCTGAGAAGGAACATAGTGATAAAGCTGTCTTATCTGCCTTTTGTTTGTTATTATTTTAGGTTAGCTGAAGAAGGAGGAAAGGCTTAAAACTAGTAGTCCTAATAGAATCTCTAAATAATTCAACACTTGCTGAGGACTAGCTTATTTTAAGCTATTCTTCTCCTTCTCACCATTTCTTTTTTTTTTTTCTGGCAAAAGGTTACAACAATCATAAATTGAAAAGTAGCTCCAAATTATTTAAAAGGCTTTCAGTATAGCATAAGAATTTGCCTACTGTTCAGATTCTAATCTAAAGATGTTCAAGTATTTATTTCTCATATATTGCACTTCTGTTTGCTGCTACAAGTGTGGAAATTACTCCTGCACTTCAGACGTTCATTTAAGCTACCTTCTGCCAAAGTTCCATCCCTCCTTTGGCTGAACAGAGAGAATCCGAATATTAAACACATCTTGATCTTCAGAGAATCTATGTATTCTTTACTTATGAATGTTTAAACCCATAGATGAACTTAAAAATTACTGTCATTCTGTTTCTGGAGTTTGGTTAATTTTTGTGTTAAAAATACATTGAATAAAAGTCCTTTACATCACTGAAGATAGGGACTGGAATCCAGACCTAATACTGACCCTTTCTCAAAAAATATCTGTGTCTCTAGGATATATAGCAAAACTTTGACTCCATCTTTCTAACCCCATCAATGTCTGTTTTCTGTGCTGTTGTAACAGCCTCAACAGAAAGTATGTCAAATCAACCCATCCTGGCCTGACAAGTCAGTGGTCACTGGGGGTACGTCAGAGTATCAATTGCAATCTGGAAAGGACATACAGAATCCATAATTACCATTTCATAGCATGAGTATCATTACCATTAAGCTAGTATACAAAAGCCAGTCATTAGAAATTAGTGTTGCTGTGACTGTTGTGCATTTTTTCAAATTTAGAATTTAGCATTTTTGTGTCCTCAAAGCAGATTTACTGGAGCAGGACTTTCAGACAGCTTGTACGCAGATAGAACTAGTCTAGGAAAACAAAACAGTCCAGGATAAGGAAATAGATTCCTCATCTTACGGCTCAGCAACAAGCAATGTCTCTGGACATGTGTGAGACTGGAGAACGGAATCTAGAGTGCTGGCTAGTATCAGGGTCCTTTAATGAATTAATTGTAAGATTTTGTGGCAGTTAATGACCGAACATGCACAACCCAAGTTCATCAAAGTGATTTAACCTTGGGAAATAGTAATATTAAATTATTTTTGGAAAAAAAATTGAATTGACACTTTACCCACAAAACTTCTACACTTTGGATTAACATGACCTCCAGGCTATGACACCGGTGTACTGCACCTACACTTGTTAGATAAGACAGCATTACAGAATCAGACTCAAAAAATGGTTTGGGTTGAAAGGGACTTTTAGAGGTCACATAATCCAATGCTCCCTACAATGACCAGGTACATCTTCAACTACAGCAGGTTGTTCAGAGCCTCATCCACCCTAACCTTGAATGTTTCCAGGGATGGGATAACTACCACCTCTCTGGGAAATCTGCTCCAGTGTCTCACGACAGAATCACAGAATCACAGAATTGTAGGGCTTGGAAGGGACCTCCAGAGATCATTGGGTCCAACCCCCCTGACAAAGCAGGTTCCCTAGGACAGGTCGCACAGGTAGGCATCCATACGGGTCTTGAATAACTCCAGAGAAGGAGACTCCACAACCCCTATGGGCAACCTATTCCCGTGCTCTGACACCCTTACTGTGAAAAAGTTCTTCCACATATTGATGTGGAACTTCCTGTGCTCCAACTTGAGGCCATTGTCCCCTGTCCTGTCCCCACAGACCATTGAAAAGAGGCTGACTGTCTCCCCTTGTGTCCACTTGAGATATTTATAAACATTCATAAGATCCCCTCTTAATCTTCCTTTCTCAACTGTCACAGTAAAGAATTTCTTCATACTTCTAGTCTAAATCTACCCTCTTCTGGTTTAAAAGCATTACCCCAACCATTACTCCTTGCCCTTTCACAACAGGTCCTTTTAAAATGTTTGTCCATATAGTTCTTGTAACCCGCAATTAGGTCTCCCAGTATCTTTTTCCTCTCCTGACTCCACAACCACAACTCTTTCATTCTGTCTTCATAGGATAGGTGCTCCAGTGCTCTGACCATCTTTGTGAGACTCCAGATGGGGTCTCACAAAGGCACAGGAGAGGGGGAGAATCCCCTTCCTTGACCTGGTGCTCACACTTCTTTTCATGCAACCCAGGACATGGTTAGTTTTCTGGGCTGTAAGCTCACATTTCCCACTCACATCCAGATTTTCATCCACCAGTACTCCAAAGTAATTTTCTTCAGGGGTGCCCTCATTCCCTTCATCCCCCAGACTGTATTGATACTGGGGATTGCCCTGCTCCATGTGTAGCACCTTGAGCTTCACTTTGTTAAACCTCATGAAGTTCACATGTTCATTTCACAAGCTTGTCCAGGTCCCTCAGGCATGTCACCTGCATCACTTAGCTTCACACTGTCTGCAAATTTGTTGAGGGTTTACTTGATCCCACTGTCTATGTCATTAATGAAGATATTAAAAAGTAACGCTCCCAGTACATATCCTCAAGGGACGCCACTTGTCACTGATCTCTATCTGGACATTGAGCTGTTGAAGATTACTCTCTTGATGCAACCATCTTACTAATTCATCAACCACCAAACATTCCACACATCAAAATCATCTCTCTCCAATTCAGAGAGAAGGATGTTGGGAGGTACCGTGTCAAAGACCCTACAGAAGTTTGTGTTGTGAATTCAAGTATCCAACAGGATAATTGTTTATGACTTTAATTCAGGGGCAGTCCTACTGTTTGGGGTGCATATTTTCTCATGAAAGCATCCTTCTCTTGCTTAAAAGTGTAGGCTACCTATAAACTCCATCTGTTTTCATTGCAGGTTATGTCAAAAAAAGATTTCTGGTCACCTTCCTGCCTGGGCTTGTCATTGCAAGACCTTATGGAGTCGCTGGAGGCTTAAGGTAAATTGAGGCACCCTGTATGGAGCATAATCAAGTCATCTTCCTAGGAAGAAGAAGAAGAAAGGCTCTTTTATGAATACACTCATATTTCTATTGGCCTAAAAATCACCCTGGTGATACTCTGGACAGCACTGTAGACACCACCTTTGACTCATCTCCTGCTCAAATTTGTTCATTTACGCAGAAGTGCTACCCTGAATTTTTTTACATATTTCATTTCACTAAGGGATTTTTAGAGTTCATCAAAACGAAATTAATCTGAATCTTTCGAAAACACTTCATAATTCTGTCATGAAATCTAAAATTGAGATATATTTAGTATTTGCCCTTGCCCTTTATATTTGTCCTTTCACATCATGTTAATCTTCCCACACCCCTCATTTTACATATATATCTGTCTTTTTTGTGTGTGTGAGTGTATGTTGTTGAGATCTAAAATCCATACAGAAGTTTCATTAATGTGTCGGTTGACATACTCGGAGAAGCCTTGTCATTTTTGGGGATATTTTATTAATCTCTTTTTTCAGCTGTGATAACACTCAACAAACAAGATGAGCAGCCCCAGAGATAATTTTTACAGTGATATATGCAGCTATGGATAGGACTTAACACCAAGGTCATCAAAATTCACACAATCTGTTTGAGAACATAATGTTGCAAAACTAAACTCATAAATAGACTTTGAGAAAAAAAGCGAACAGAGATGAATAGTGAGGAGTGCATGCTCATTTAGCACTAAATATCTATTCAATATTGACCCCTAAGCAGAAAAAACATTATCAAGACACAAGATGATTCTCCATGATATCTTTCCACTTGGGATACCGTGTCTGTCCTTTACCCAATCTAGCAGTAATTCTCTATCCACACAGATCCCTGAAAAATGCATTTAAAAGTGGTCAGTAAAGGCCTGTCTCTGTCTTTGCCACTCTCCAGAAGGCAAAAACTAAATGTTGATTCACTGTAAAGTTTCTGCTCGGGTCATGGAAATGGGAAACAGGAAGGGGCCATGGGCAGAGAGACAGCAAGGATCGCTTCCACCAAGCAAGGGTGAAGAACTGTGAAGCGGAGGGTTTGGATAGACAATAACCAATGATGTTCATTGAACATTATACCAATGACTGTATAGTCACAGGCTCCTACTGCTTCCTACTTGATCTGGCTAATTACTATTACAAGATGTGACAAAAGTATGTCTAACACAAGCAGGATGAGTAACAAAGAGTAGACCAGGGTTCATTAAAATGAAATTCTGATAATAAATGCATTCCCATTAATCCAGCCTAATCCCTTTATTCCGACACATTCCCAAAGACTTTAATAAAGAACTATATGCCTCTTGAGAGTATCTAGACAAGGGGCTCGCCTTTCACCACAGATTGAATAGGGATCAACATATACATATTTATGTTGAAAGTTCCTCATGCTAAATGGATAATAGTCAAAGCCAGCAAGGAAAAGCAATGTGCTCTTGAGTCATTCTGACTAGGTCCCTGTCTGTTGTAAATCAGGATGTCACGTATTTTCTGCAAGATACAAAGTAAGTGGAGACCACAAAGATGCTCCAGGATGCTCTAATAGTTTAATACAATACATCAAAATTTTGTAACATAAGATGTGAGAAGAGACAGAGACAAATCCAATTTATGTTGAAAGCTGGTGTCTGAAATCCACAGTGTGCAAGACTCAAGAGCAAAAACCTTCATTGTTCATTGGAAAAGGATTTAATTTTGGATGGAATCTGTTCCTTGACTTGACTAGGCAATGGACAGCACACATGCAACTGGTCATCAGCTTCACTTGTGAGCTGCATCCTGGTGCAGTTGGGTGCTGATACACATCCTGTTCAGTTTATAAAATATCACAGAGACATCTATACCTACAAGATACAGCTACCCTTAGAGTAAACCGAGTGGTGAAACCATGTGCTGAAATTTCTACTAACAACCATGGGAAAAAGTGCATTTCAAGCAAGTGTTAAAAACAGGCTGTGAAGTTAGGAAAAATAAGCAGCGTCATTTGGAGTACATTGAGAGATGCAGTCCTCACTTTCAAGGAGCTTCCGACTACTCAGCTATTTTATTGCATTCATGTTACGTGGACAACAGGTTAATCTACCATATTGCTTTTCCACCTACTTCACTGTTACTAGCAAATCAATTTCTGTCAGTAAGGTTTGTTTCACTCGCATGCCTCCAGGTCCTTACTTATACTTGGGACTTGTGCTTTTTGTTGTTGTTGTTGTTTTTGCCCTAAGCACATTATTTTGGTTGCTGAAGCAAGGCATTGCTATACAGCGTGCCAAAACCCAGAATGCAGATAAAGGAAGAGGTACACTATATACTGCAATTCAAGCTTTTACACAACTTTTACTGTTCATGCCTCCTGTTTTCAGGCAGGGGGAGCAGGGAGGAGTAAAAATAAATTCAAGAAAAAGCGCTATTCTCTGCATATAAACCCCACAGGACCAAATCCTGCCACTTTTATTCTTCTGGAGTAGGTCTGATCAAGTACACGGAGTTCACCAAGGAGAGTTAGGTTGTGCCTTTAGGCACAGCCCTGAGGAAAAAGTGCAAATACAGGATCCAAAGGCTAAGGACTGCTCCGAGAAGGTTAATTATTTTTTCAGTCCGTCGCTTATTTTCTTCATTATTTTTACTTTGGAATTACAGGGTATAGAAAACAACAGGCATGCTTCTCTACTGGAGAAAGTGGATGAGCTAGAGTTGGAGGAAATCGGGTGCTGATTTTTAAATTTTTAATTTTTAATTCTGCTGTGGTGGGTTGACCTTCCACAGAATCACAGAATCACGAAATTATATGGGTTGGAAGAGACCTCTGGAGAACATCTAGTCCAACCCCCCTTCTAAAGTAGGATCACCTAAGGCAGGCTGCACAGGACATCAACCAGGCTGGTTTTGAATATTTCCAGAGGTGGAGACTCCACAACCTCTCTGGGAAGACCTTTGCTGGCTTCCAGACCCCCACCCACCCCCTTTTTGACTCTCCTCCTCAACTGGACAGCAAGAGATAATAGGATTACTTCTCAGCCTTTTTGGCTAAGGTCAAGTGTAGGATGGAAAATTTCATGGGTAATGTAATGTTTTTTTTCCCCAGCTGGCAGCCGAGCACCATGCAGCCACTCACTCACTCCTGCCACCCCCCGACAATAATGGGAGAAGAATGGGAAAAAACCCAGACTCATGAGTTTAGATAAAGAGAGTTTAATAGAGTAACAGTGGAAGATAATAGCAGCAATACTAATAATGCAAGTGATGCACAAAAACAACTGCTTACCACATGCAAAAGGAACATAAAATGATCCAACACCCAGTCTGTTTCCAAGAAGCGTATCTGCCTCCCGGCTAGCCTCCCCAGTTACATATATAGGCAGCTTGAAGTTGTATGTTGTGGAATATCCCTTTGACCAGCCCGGGTCAGCTGTCCTGGCTGTCCTCTCTCAGCTTCTTGTGTACCTGTCAGGGCATGAGAAGCTGAAAAGTCCTTGGCTTTGTGTAGGCACTACAACTACCTAGCAACAACTGGGTTATCAATGTTATTCTCATACTAAATCCAAAACAGCACTGTACCAGCAATCAGGGAGAAAAAACAATTCTACCTACCTCAGCTGAAACCAGGACATAAAGACAGGGAGATTACTTAGCAGTTACTGTCACAGGCAAAATAAGGTCAAATTGGGAAAGATTAAATGAATATATTGCCAGTTAAAAATAGATTATGATGGTGACAAAAAAAGAAATTGTAAAACTAAAACCACCTTCCTATCATCCCCACTTCTTCCCTGGCTGAACTTCACTCGCAAATCCTCTACCTCTCTCTCCCCAAGTAGCATAAGGAGCATGGACAATGGGGGTTATTGTCATTTCATAAAGCTTCACCTCTGCTGCTCCTTCCTCCTCACATTATTCCTCTGCTTCAGTATGGGGTCCCCTCATGGTATACAGTCCTTCTTGACCTCCAACATGGGTCATTCCCATGGGCATCAGTTTGTCATGAACTGCTTCAGCGTGAGTCATTGTTCCATAGGGTGTAGTCTCCAGGAATCAATTGCTCCAGCATGGGTCCCCCATGTGTCATAGTTCCTGCCAGAAAACATGCTCCCCTCTGTGGGCTTCTACCTATGGGCTGCAGCTTCCTTCAGGGCATATCCACCTACTCCAGCATGAGGTCCAACACAGGCTGTCATCTTCCATGGGGTACAGGGGAACAAACTGCTACCCCATGTCTTCTCCACAGACTGAAGGGGAACCTCTGCTCTGGTGCCTGGAGCACCTCCTTTTCCTCTTCACTGATTTTGGTATCTCCAGGGTTGTTTCTCTTACATTTTTTTCTCTCTCCTTTCTCTGATAGCTGCTGCACAGTGTTTTCTACCTGTTCTTCAATATGTTGTCACAGATATTCCACTAGCTGTGTTCATGGGCTTAGCTTTGGGCAATGGTAGGTCCATCTTGGAGATGGCTGAAATTGGCTGTGTCTTACATGGGGACAGCCCCTGGTGTCTTCTTATAGAAGCCACTTCTACAGTTCCCTCCCACTGCCAAACCTTTGCCACAAAATCAAATATATCTGGTTAAACCAAATTACTTGGATATGTGAAGTATATTGAAAGAAAAAATTCTGTCTGTTTCTAAACAAGAGAGGGGAGTGATGGAAGGAACAGAGACACAGTTACCTGTGATAGGTCCATTTTGGCTTGCAAATATAGTTCAGTACTCTGAATCAGATCTGTGAATATACATTTTAAACACTGCAAGTGAGTTGAATCCAACTTGCTCTTGCCTTGCACTCATGAAAGCAGCTCTCCTACCAAGACAGTAAATGGCCCCAGTATGAATCCCTCCTGGCCAGGTAGTAGTCTGCCAGTCAATTCCTGTCCAGTGCTAGGGAGTTAGCCTGGGCCAATACACAGTCCCAACAGACAGTTTAATTGTAAAGAGTTTTGGAGGGATGGAATGTTTAGTAGTATAAAAAAACTATGTCATGCCAGTTGGGCTCAGTTCCAGAGAAAAGTCCTGGGCAAATAGAACTTATTCATATAAAACATAGCTAGCGAAAATGCATGAAAGAAGATAGTGAATGAGCGAATATAACACCTTTTGGCTGGTGGTCCATTCACATGCATTTCATCAGCTAAGATTGCCATAATTCATCTGCTGCTTTGTTCTTCTACAACGAACAAGAAACATGGAAACAAGTGCTTCCTTTGTCCAGCTTACAAAGACTGCTTAAGGAATCAAGGCTTTGCATTTGTTGTGTAATCCTGTTTCAAACATGTGTTGGAAAGCCAAAGCTGAGACTGGGTGCCTGTGTCATACGTCATCACATTTAGCACTACTGACATCAGTGTAACTACAAGATTCAACTGAGATCATTGTACAAGTCAAAGTTTAGGAGCCACGTTACCCACACACATCTTGCATAGGAATGACACACTCAGGACTGTCAAGAAGCGATGGGACTGGCTAGGAAACATCTCTGAGGTTGAACAGCTGCGAGTAGGCCACCTGCGACTAGAATAATCAGCAGTTTTTTCTACAGGGCCTGGTGTGCTTAGCATACCTGACGTGTACACCAGCTCAATCCAAAAACAGATTCATTTGCAGCCTTGACATTACATATTTAACACTTTTTGAACAGGAGTAAATTCATTCTGCAGTAGAGTTTGCTCTCACCAGGATTTATGGGAATCCATGCTTAATTACTGCAGTACTGGCAGCCCTCCAGCTCACATCACACAGTCCTGCTTGCTACCTGAACAGATCCACACCGCTGTTAATGGCTGTGTATGCACAAGTATAGAAAAAGGACCAACAACCATACTCTGAAGTGTAAGACAACTGTTTCAACACACCTTCTACCAATATAGGTAAGCCTCCTGACATTCCCAGCACAGGAGCCCCACATTCATACGGACTGTTAAAGTGGACCACAGCCCCTCCTAGCCCCTGAGCTTTTCCTCAGCACTGCTTAAGCAAGCTGATCCTTGCTGAAACCATCCCAGGCACACAGGCCATATGGATGTCACGCAAACCTCGTGCGTTGGCAATGTTACTATATCAAATAGATGTATTTTTTTTTAATGTTTCATTGCTCCAGAGACAAATGGCAACACAGTAACTATATTCACATAGGGTTGTCCATCCTTTCTGATGAAAATATACATATATATATATATAGGCACACATACTTTAATGTATATGGTTTCCCTCATTATAAGGTATATATACCTGTCAGAAAGGCACACCACTTCCCAATGTCGCGACTTTCTTCATGCCAGCCGCTAGTTCACATTGTACTTACACCACACAGCACCAGCCAATTGTTCATGCCATTTTCAGTCAAGTTCCATGAATAAGCAAGAAAGAATTCTTAGAAATTGTATGCTTCACCTTATATTACCTCTAGATTTTGGAAGCATCTTAAATGTACTGCTTAGTGTATAACAGTCACATCTGTGGGGTTTTTTATCACTTCAATCAGAGATATCCAAGAAGATAATGGCAATGGTATAGGGGAGAGTAAACCAGGACATCATTTGTAACTTGGGCAATACAGAGTTTATTCACACATAACTTACACCAGACTAGAAATTAATCATAGAAAAAAATGTTCATCTACTTTTTTCTTAGAATTTGGGGGGTTGGACCCAATGATCTCTTGAGGTCCCTTCCAACACCTACAATTCTGTGATACGATTCTGTGAATTCCTGTACAGTGATATGGAAATACCAAGTTTTATAATAAGGCAGGGTGGGCATCTTTCAGTTTGCAACAATAACACTTCAGACAAAATTATGTAGAGGCCTTGTATTGTATCCCTGTGGGAGCATGGTACAGCATGTGCCAGGCAACCCGCTTTCCCAAAGGGCTGCAGTGGCACTCTTTATATGCTAAGTACCAGACCTCAGCCGCAGCACTGCAGATGTTTTTCTCTCCCATCTCAAGACCCTACACATCAGGAGCAAGTGAGCAGTGGACTGACGCTCTGTGTAACTCATGAGCCACTGAGAAACACCATGGCCTGTGCATCAAAGATGCAGAGGGTGCTAGTGAATGCACATTGAATGTCAGTGGTAAAAGAGATGGGCTGATTGGCCTGGAGTGGAGCAATCTGGTCAAGACTGCAGGCTGGAAGATCTACAAAACTACAGTGATACAGTCAGTGCTCACAGTGTAGGTAGGACTATCATCCATTATCTGTAAGCAGAAAAAATAATACTATACTGTAATGAAACTAACTGCTGATAACCATGATTTCTAAGGAAGCTTTTCTGAATTACAGCCCTTACGTGATTTGTATAGATCTAAGATGTTCCCTTCTGGTCAGAAAAAAATATGCTTAGTTTTAAAATTATTTTTTAGCTTGCAATTTTTTTCTTTTTTTGATCATCCTTCTTCCAGAGAGTCTTGGGCCCCTTAGATTGCACATTTTGCAATCTAAAAAAAGCTTCTAAAAAAGCATTTTCTCAGTATACTTAAATATGCTAAATGTTAATCAGATCTTCAATCTCAAGCAATGTAGTTGAGTATTTTAATCCTGGAAGGATCTCCTAATTCTTAGAGAGATAGAAGATTTTATTTCCAAGTTGATTTAAGTTACACATTGCTGTTCTGTTTCTGCTCTTCTGCCTCTGATTTAAAAAGGAAAAAGCAAATAAAAGATACAGAACCCTAATTAAAGAAATTTGTCTTCTAATATGGTCATTTGCTGTTCTAATTAAAGAAATGAGGTTTTATTAAGTAAGGGCAAATGATTTAAGGCAGCAGCCCCTTTTTATCACAGTACAAAGCAGCAATTGCTTAGATAACTCTTGACTGCTCTACAGAATTGTTCTTCTGGTAAAGATGCAAGAATTGAAGGCTGACATTTTTAAACACAAATAGTTAGATGGTTTCTTTACTATCATTTTTCTTGACTGCTTTTAATTCTGTAAAGTTGATATATGACAGTGGAGTCTAGCACACGATAAATTTCACCCTGAGTGGACAGAGGTGCTGTCAAGTCTTATCATCTTTAGAATGAAGGCAGAAGACCCTGGTACAATTCACTTCTAATTAAATTTTACTCTCCATTGACCACTCTGCTGAAGTTCACAACTGCTGGCAGCAGAGGAGAGCCTAAGGCTGTGGTGCTATGCCTGATACATCCAGTGTTTCTTCCACATTTCTGTAAACATCCTTGTATCTTATCACCTCATCAAAGCTCCAAGCTTCACTCTTAACACCCTTAGGATAAAACAGGCACATTGTATATTGCTTCTGGAGCTAGCTAAATGGTGAGAGTGGAGTCAACCTTTCGAAATCCAAGACTTATTTGCTTTAAATTATGGATGATGACAGAAACCTCGAGGACAAGTATATAATATTAAAGATTTACACAGCTCCCCCAGCTGCTATAAATAGATGTTTAAAAACTGTATTTTGTTCTACAAAATTTTGAAAACTAGGAAAATATACACCCTGTTCAAAGAGGACAATAAACTGTAAGCAGTGCATTAAAAAACCGTTATAAACCAAATAGTAATTTATGCAGAATATGACAGCATAATTTCTTCATACATGGAAGGAGGAGGCAAACAGGCATTAACAAACCTTCTCAATCAACTGCTTCCTTAACCTTCTTCTCTGCTCTGATGTCTGCAGTTACTAAATATGAAGGCAGTTGAGAATTTAAAGTGTTCTTAATATTCTCACCATTACACTGTGTTGCTACTGTCTCCTGTGCATCTGTTTTAGCTTCATATTTAGGTTCTACTTTCTTCATGTCAGGAAAAGCTGAAGTTACAAATTTTATGCAGCACCTTGAACAGTGATGCAAAATTCTCAAGGTTATTTCAGGTAGCAAGTCACCACAAATATCTGTTACCTGGAAGAAGGAAGCTGACGTGACCCTTAACTATGAACATGGAGGAGCACACTGAGCAGTGAGTCACAGCTTAGAAATGACTCGCAGAACTCAGGTTGAATGGAAATCATCAGGGTCAGCCAGAGCAAGTTTCTGAGAGCCATGTCCAGTTAAATTTTTACTACCTCCCCTAATGGAGATTCCACAGTTCCACAATTCTCTGGACATCCTGCTCCAGAGTTTGACCATTCTCACTGTAAAAATTCTTTGCAGAGATTCATAAGTAGTTAGTCTTGGGAGAAAGTCTAGATAATTTGCCTTTGCAAAAAATTTGTTGTAACTAAAATAAAATTTCCCCCACAGGTTAAGCTAAAAATGCCTTGAAGAGAGTTCATCAGCTTTTATCAGTTGGTGTTGAAAACGTGGTCATTCTAGCCTAAAGGCAAACAAACATATAGATTAGTTATAGTTTCCAAAATCACCAAAATCAGCTTGTTCAAGAAAAGTAAACATTTGTCTCACTCTTGTGACTTCTCCCTTGTTGTTGGTGGTTATATATATTGTTATAAATGAAGATTCTTAGCGGAATGGCCCACAAGGTAACAGGCTTAAATTTTTTGTAAAAGAAAAGTGAAAGTGCAAACTGGGAAAGTGTTAGCAAAGATGGGTTATGCCTGTCTGGACTTCTAATCCATCAAAATATAAAGACTAAATTGATAAAAGCAAACACTGGAAAGGTTACAACGCTCTCAATCTTACCTACTATGTTATTATTGTTGTCATGCCTAGCATGTCTTTCTTCATGTGCTTTGTAACAAGAACGAGTAAAGCAGACACAGACCTTTTCTTAAGACATACAAAAATTGATTTGGATCTTGAATGTGGGGATATCAGAGAAAGTAATGCAACTTTTCGGCATTATTAGTAACAAGAGGGGAAGTGATGGAACCTTGACTCTGCTATCCCTGTTCTTTTGTACTGCAGATCTAGTCAGGAAAGGTGACGTAATTTGTTTGGTTGGAGGTCACCAAGAAGTTACCATCAGCAGAGGAAGAAGGGAAGATTAAAGGGACTTGTTAGGACTTGGTGATCTCCATGTCATTCTCTCTCAAATAAATAAATAAATAAAGCAGCTTATGTAAGAAAACTGTGCATGAAAAATGCTTTAAGTGATTATAAAATCCTAGACAACCTTCACGTTTGAGAAGTTAAAGCTGACACAAAATTTTCATTTCAATTTCAACAGCTGCCTCAATAAAATCTTTGACTAGTTATATCCACTTCCTAGAGATTAGGATCATTAATGGGCATAATAATGTTTAACAAATTTATAAAGCTTGGGGTGACCATATTTTAAACCAATTCCAGCTGCTTGGATAAGAGAAATTGCCTAAAAATAACTTTATTATTATTATGTTCATAATTACCCAAATCACATGAGTTTTTACTCCCCCCCCAAAATATACAACTTGCCTTTTTAGATCATGACAGATGGAATAGATCTGTTAGATCATAACAGAAGAAATACAATACAAACAGCTTTATTCTGAGTCAAACCCTGCCAGATCTTGAGGGTACTTAATTTCCATTGATGTCAATGGTACTCAAGGACAATTCAGTGTTTGGCACCAAACACCCCATACCAAACACTCAACAGTGCCTCTGGCACTACATGTTCAAATCCACTGTCTCCAAAGATATCATTAATGTTGGTACACAGAGCCAGCAATTGGCCTGTGCACTTCCAAAGCTTCATTTTGGCTGTATCCATCACCAACCTGCCAGGCACTGAGGTCCTCTTACAGGAAATGGCTCTGGAAATCAGCATACGCAACTAGTCATCCAAGGGGCATCAGACACCGTCTGGGTATGTTCAGAATTAAACCACAGAGACGATGATCTTTTCTTAAAGTGCTCAGTAATGTACATTCATCACTCACCATCTGCTGTTCAAAATTTGGGTCGTAGGATAGGCCCTTCCCAGAGAAAATGCCATTAGTCTAAAATGTCTTACTAAGTAGATATCAAGGGTGTTTGCACAAACAGAAATTATATGTTACAAGTTTAAGATCAATAATGGAGAAGGAGATTTTTCTCCCATCTAGAGAACATTTGTAGGCTTATGAGAATCCCCCTTCATTCTCCAAATAAAGATCTTTTAGATGTCATTAAGAAGCTGAGAAAGATTCTTCAACCCCAAAATAGCCTATCAATTAAACACATTAGGTTCCACAAACTAGGAGAAGATATTAACTACAGAGCTATAGAGTGGGTCTCTCTATACGGCACTGATTTGCCCAAAGTGAAATAACTCCTGTAGGCAAACCTGGAGGGGTTTGTGTCTCTGACTGAGCAGACTCCTGTTTTAAAATGAACTAGCTGGTTAGGGTGATTACTTTGACGAGGTCTGGAGTTTGCCTTTACTTGCTAACTTATAAAACTGCAAAATTTTCCATTGGATTTAAGAGAACAGAGACAGTAAAATATTTTTTTCCCTACAAATTTTTTTCCCTATGAAACTTTCTCAAGGGAAGACCTTTCAAAAAACTTATCAACTGCCTAAGTTTCTTACAATTTATCCTGTTTTGCTAAATGCAATATTTCTTCTAAGTATTCCTAGTTCATTGTTTAAATCAAATTTACTTTCTTCACTTTTGTTCAGAGTGTTCAGACTATGTACTGAACAATACTATTTTTGGAACATTTTGTTATTACAGATAGTTGATTTCATAAAGAAATTGTCACATCCCAGACCTTAAACCAGTGTACAGTTTTGCTTGTCACAGTTGCTAAATTTAACTTAGCTCTCCAGAGATTAAATACAGATTCATTAAGCCACTGCACGCTTTTATCTATCCTCATGTTCCTGAAAGATTTCTCATTTATTACAAAGAAAACATGGCTAATTGTTAATTAGAAAGTGCATACGAATATGATAAGATTTAATTAACTCAAACAAATACAACTCAAACCTTTAATAAAAAAGATTTAGTTGTTCTTTTTTTTTCCCCCTGAAAAAAGTTCTACTCTAGATTTGCAAAAGTCCTATTTAATGTCCCTGTTACCCTACAGGGTCTGACCTTCAAATATATTCCTTCAAAGCAGTTTAAAAAAGAAATCACAGTAAAATTTAAAATCTGCAAAGTCTATACGTCGAACTTTGCTGAAAAACCTTAATTGAAAGAGTTTTCCATCACAAAATGCTCTTTCAACAAGAAAAGCAAGTCAATGTCTATGAAATTCCCTGCAGTAAAAAAAAAAAAAATCCTTTGCAGTCTGGAAAAGCTTAAAATTTACTTCTCATGTAAAATGTTTATTTTCAAATTGAATTTTCTTTAGATTAGTTTTCTTACACAGGTTATATTCTGACTCAGCAACAGTCACATTGCACTGAATCTCTGTCAAGTCAAGTTAATATCAAATTATGCACTCTGTTCCCATTGACCTCTGTATATTCGCGAAAGTGAAGGATCAGGATGTAAAATAAAGCTAAGTAGATAATAGGAGCATAACATATGGGCCTCAAAGCTTCCAGTTTATGTTTCTGGTAAGTATATGTTACTGGTAAATTCTGCAAAGTTACATCCTAATTAATGGATTAAAAAGGTAATATCAAAGATAAATTACCTTTTAAGTGCTCAAAATTTACAGTCCTAATGCAGTGTACAACCTAAGCTTAAATAAACTCTGAAATTGGGGTGGGGGGGAAGATTTTAATTGCCCTTAAAAATGAGAGTTTGAAAGGTTTCAGGTTGATGGATGTAGTAAGTTTAAAATTTCCTTTATCCAACAATTTTAAAATAAAAATTACCAATTCTTCTTGGTGAGCCTCAGATGATACTCTGTTAGGAGTCATCTATTTTCTCTGCAGCAGGGCTCCTGAAAAGTAATGACTTATTAAGTATTTACTATAAAGTCTCCTGGTCTCTTTCAGAAGTTTTCCTTTCTCGTGGAAAGTTCCGTTGAAGAAATTTACGTTGTATTAAATCTGACTGTATCTACCACTTAATAATTACAAGGTACATCCAGGCTCTCAGTCTTCAGCTTAAAATTGGAAATAAATATTCTACTCACTTAAAATGTATTTAGATAGGTACTATAACCCAAACATAGTGACACTATATGCCATAATTTTGTTTTGTTTTTAATAAAGGTACCATAAAAACTCTCGAAATTAATACAAAATTAAGACTACAAAGAGGTCTCAAGACTCAGTATGCGTCAAGTAGTCCTATGAGATTGTAGGACATCTGCTGTTTTGCAGTACATGCTAGGGAAGAAAAGCAACAGGGAAGAGTTTAACCTGAAATAGCAATAGAGAAAGGCATCTCTCAGCTTTGCAGTGCCATGTATGTCTTGCAGAAAAGCACTGACCCTAGAAAATGTTCTGAAATCTGTAGAATATGCCAATAATTCACCAAAGAGCAATTTTTTTCTGGTCATTTTCAGAGACAAAAGTATTTTGTGTGTTGATAACAAAATAGAAAAGGAGCCAAAATTTGGGTTGCTCCCAGTGTTTTCCATAAAGGGAAGGAAATATAGCAAATAAGTGTTGTGCCCTGCAAAGTCTGCTGCATGTACATATTCAGACAGTTTTTCTTATAAAAGAAACTAGATGTTATGTGCAGGATTGATGATAGAACCCAGCATGTATAACACAGTCAGCAAAGCCAAACTTGGTTGCTCTGGGGTAGGTAGGGTACAATTGCCTCACAACTGCCTCACTCCTTACCCTTCAGGTAGGGAAAATAAGGCAGGAAGGTCACTTCTACACAGAGCTGGTCACCACCTTTGAGATCCCCATCAGTGTCTTAGGCATGAGACACTGTCCCTTCCATTTAGATGATGTATCTTAAATATTGTAATTGCAGTTCTACTGTGATTAATATTGTGTTCATGTCAGGATATCAGCTGCAAAATTAGTAGGTATGGTAAAGCATCTGGTGAAATGCTCTCTCTCTTCTTACTCTCTTAAAAAATTATCTTGCAAATCTTCATAAATTACAATAAAACCAGAATTCAACTGCATGAAGAAGCACACTCCCCATTTACGATTTCTCACGTGTCTAGAAAACCCATACTGCTTTAGTACCTTAATAACTAGTGTGACTTTGAACACCATAATACAAAACATCTGTGTCCACTCCCACAGTGACCAATGAAAGCTAATTTTCCACAGCCAGGACAAATTATCATCTTCAAGGATGACAGCATCTGTCTGTGTGATGTATAAATATGTCTTCCCCTTTGGCCTAACAGAAGATTCATCTAAGCAAGGGAGCAGAAACAGGGGCATTACAGCAAGGATACCCCTGTGAGAAACCAGCTGTTAGTTATTTATCTTCGTATGGCCGAGGAGCTTTTATCCAAGATACAGCTGTTCCTTCCTTTCCTCCTTATTATCTACACCTGCCTCAAGCAGATGAGTGTGCTTGTTAAATGCTTTTCTCAGTATTTAAAGTTTTATACCTGTTCCTAGTATTCCCTTGTTCTCCCAGGTAGTAGTTTAAAGACACTGACAATTCATCTTCATGGTAAAAAAGAGACAGGCTTATTTTTATTTTCATAGAGATGGATGAATAAAATATTCCTCTTTTTTTTAAGGTTTTACAAATCCAAGGAAGACAGCTATTTTCTTCCATCCAACTGTGAATTCTTAATGCAGCTGTAACATTATGTGACCTCAAAATTTTCACGAGGATTGAAGTTTCCCATAGGAAACATGCTCCTAAGCATAAGTCACACAATATTTCCTCTTTACATCAGACTCCGCTAAACATTTAGTGGCCATTTATGCCAATTACACTGTTGTTTTCCCTTCAGATAATATCATTGGCTTTTGGAAGCGCAAAAGTAGGCAGGATATATTTTCTACCCACCCATGTGCAATCATATACTGGATACGTAAAGTCTTTACACTTGTTTCCCATCCTACCCATCCTCATAAGAACTCTTAAATCCATGTTCTGCACTGTACAGTCATAGCATTTAGCAGGATTTCTTACAACAGCACATAAAAGCCCTACCCAAAACCTGAACTGCCTTTTTGAAGTATTGTATAATAATGCAGCAAGCTGTAACGATAAAACATTGGAGCTGAGAATGGGCAGATCTGGGAATAGACCACAGGTGTCCAAAACTCTCAGTCAGTGTCTTTTTGCTGTTCTGTCTCATAAATGATTGATTAGCAGGCATTGTAACATTTACATCTGAAGCCACCAAAGCATGTTTGGAAAAACTGTCTGACAGATTCATCCTCTTAATGGCACAAAACATGGTAGCACATCCGTTTTGCTCAGGTTTCGTCTTTGCCTCCTTGCTAGATCAGCAGCCACATGGAGTCTAAAATTCCATCCAATATACATAATGGTTGACGAGTGCATTGAGAGTAAGCACCAAGATAGTCAAAATTCATGCAACATGAAAGCTTCTTTCAGCTTAACAAGCAGATGAGCAAAATACTCAGCTGAATACGGCTGAGGATTCCAATGACTGCATGCCAGACATGTTCACATCTAGCATAATCACAGGTGGGGCTGCCTGTAGCCATGGGCTACCTTGGGCTACTGGAGACTGCATAAGCTTAGCCTTGCATGATGCCGTTGTATGTATTGGTGGAAGCACAGGACATACTCTGTCCTCTTTCATTTGCCCTGCTCAAAGCAGCAGCAATGCCCATAATGTGCAACTTCCCTTCTGACACCATTTATTGCTAGCTGGGACTCCATCATTGCCCAAGATCCCAAAATCTGCAAGTCTGCCCCTGCCTCTCACTAACTTCATTCATCAGCAGCTGATTTCTGTTGTACTCAGGAAAGACATGGGATGATAATTGCAAATTATTCTGATAGATAAGCAGACCAAATAAAGTAGTGTCTGGTAATTCATCTAACCCACTTCTTGGAATTAAAAGGGCTTTCTTGTAGATTGAGAATAAATTAATCATGAATCTATAAACCAGAGAACACTGGTAAACTCAAAGAGAATAACGAGTACATGACAGGAAGCAGAGCATATCATATGCAAGGATGTATTTGCTCATTAAGAACTACACATAAATATGCAACCTTCTTTTCTGAAGGACATGAAGGATAGGCTGTAGGTGGAAAACACTAAAGAGTAACAAACAAACATTTGCTCTTATTCAACCACCCACGTTCTTTCTTGTAAAAATAGATGCATGCAAGCCAGAGAAACAAGCCAAAAATGGAGGCAGAGACCATATGCACAATATATTCACAAAGATTTAAATAAGGCATGTTTGGCCATTTGGGAGATCAAGGTTGTCTGAACTTCTCATCTAATTGGGAAAGTATTTCAGCAGCAATTCAATTATTTAATATAATTTACATTCATTTTTCCCCAAGAATGGAAGGGGGAAGGAAGACAAATTACTGTTTTTCTTCCCTCTACTTCTAGGCCTCCCCGCAGTCATCTGGATGCAATGCAACAAGGCTCCTGATGCTGCCTGTGCTCTTTGGCCACACGCTAATATTGGTTTTATATGCTTTAGTATAAGCTCTGTCATTTCTTTCTGTTTGATTCTTAGTACTGGCCCTGCTGCAGCATGCTTTTACTTACAAACTTCTAAATGACATCTGGGGACACTCTGGATTCTATACTAAATTTCTCCTTATTCTGAAGAATAACTGTTCTAGCTCTTTGTACATCAGCTGCGGAGGGCTGTGTGCTTGGCTGCCTGTAATCTGAAGCCAGTATCATTTCAGAATCTGATGTAGGACTGAGTGACAATCAGCTAATGAGGTTACTGCCTCTAGGGCCTTGCTCATCTCTCCAGAGCCACAGCAGTGTAATAGGTTGCAGAAGGTGGTTATGAAATCATTTGCTGTTCTACCTTCCTCTTACTTGTACAGATGAAAAGTTCTTTGTGCTGTAGCATAAAATACCAAAATACTACCCCTTTATGAAGAGCATACAGCTTCTGGAAAATAAAATAGCTCAGCTATATACCTCATTGTATAGGGTAAGATATATTTTGCTCCTTGTTGCTAATATAAATTAAAAACTTTAAAAGTGTCTAGAATCAGTTTTCCCAGAACGCCAACTCTTGAAGCCCTAGGGACTCTGATGGCAGGGTTATTGCAAAAGGCTGTGTAAATTGTAGATATTTCTTTTTGTTTCAGTGTACTTCTCCACCTCCATTTTCTCACTCTAGGTTGCTTTCGCATAAAATGTATCATTTTAATATGATTTGTTATTGCCACGGTGCACTTAAAACCAGCTTCAATTTTTATCTTCTCCCCAAGCTTTTGAGTAGTGAGCTCACATTTTCCCCTATATTTTTTAGACTACTTCCTGATACAATCTCCTCTAAGATCAAGCAAATCTGCCTGATTTGGATGCTGTCTTCAGTTTTTTAGGTGTTTTTTGTTTTGTTTCATTGGGGTTTTTTAGTTTGAGGGTTTTTTTAAGACACATTACATTGAGATTACAAAGGAGCAACACAGTGAGAATAAACCTGCCTTTATTTCTCACTTATATTTTGCTTCATGTTTTCTGCATGCTCATCATTGTCCATGCACAGTTATCACCCTTATGCTCTGCTAATATTATTGCATTTAAAGCCCTCCTTTGACGGACATTGTATAAGCTATTTTAGTCATCTGCCTTTTTCTCTCCTAAATTCTTGATCCTTTGAATTCCAGATCACATCTTAACCCTATTCTAGGACTTAAGCCAACTCCCTGTTAACCTTCTGGAAGCTGGACTAGTTCCATAATGACTAAGTAAGAACCAAAACCATTATCCTATGTTAGCCAAATGCCCATTTCCATTTAGTATTATTATGAAAAGGAAAAAAAAATCCCACAAAAACAGTTGGCTGAGTATTTCCCCAGTCTCTGGGCTCTTTCAACTGAATAAATGGTGACTGTACTCACTGGCCCAACAAGACTGTGTTAAAATCCATAGAATTCTTATGAAGAGGTTGAAAAATAAATCTAGCAGTATTTTTTCAAGTGGTGTGATTAAGAGTTTTCTTTCAATCTCTGAGAACCAGGCATGGTCTAGAAATCAATAGGGATCGTTTCCAACACATGGACAATAGTCTTTTGTGTTTAATTATGATCAAATTGACATTTTGTCATTTTAAATGTACATTTGATATTTCATATCTATAATGTGTTAGGTACATTGTACCACAGAGAAACTGAACATTTACGAGAGCAATCAGGCAGTCTTCACCTAAAATTTTTCTTTCATTGTTTCAAGCCAGTAAAAACAACAATTTAACTCGTCTCAGTAGAGAAATAGCTTTCCAGTGTTCATTGATAAGGCAACACTGAGACCATTTGCACTTAAAATGTTTTTTTTCAGAATGACCAGTAAAAAGGAGCTGTCATTAAACCACTAGTGTCACTCAGGTTCAACCCCGCCTGTTACAGAGCAGAAAATTTTTTAAAAGGCAAAGCAGAAGTATCCTGAGTGAAATCCACCTTGATATACTATAAGCAAACCTACTGTCATCTTTACTCAGCTTGGTTATCCAGAGCTTAAAAGTTCAAAACAAAATCAGGGGCACATGGAAGGAAACCCACACTTACCGATTTGGTAGTTTGTTTCTATTTCCTGGTTTTTTGCATAGATTAAAGTTTCACAAACATATAGCTAGGTGTCTAATAATCACATCTGCTAAGAACAAGCAAATATGAAAAGGAAAATTATACACATTCAAGTTGCTTCTACCTTTCTGTGTTTCTTTGCTTTAGAAAATAACATAAAGAACCGTAGAACACCTCAAAATCATGGAAAGAATCCTAAGCCTTATTTTAACATCTACCAGTTGTCCCTAAGATCAACAGTCATGGTTCACTTGCTATGTCCTTTAAAAACTAGTCATGATATGGAAGTTTAGAGAAGCAAACTCATCCATAAAGGTTGCTTCAAGTGTTTTAACAGCAGTGAGGGCTAGAACAAAAGAGGAGGTAGATGGAGCACGTGGAGGGAACCTAAGGACATGGATCAAGGAGACCTTGGAAAGTCCTTTAACACATTACAGAGAAACAATGGCTATCCCACACCAGAAGCTATGAGGCTTCTGGTACCAAAGGAACTGTGTAACAGTGCAGCCACCTTGTCCACCTTCCACTTTGTCATGTCAATAGACCCAGGTGGCCAGAAGTACTGAGAGGTACTTTCCAACACTGACTGGATGTTCTTCCCTGTGCTTGGGAAAATTTACTCTGAGTATAAAGACCTTTCTAGTGGGTACTTTCTCTAACTATGTATATATTTATTTTTACTCTTCTCTGTATTATACACACCAGAAGATTTAGAAGATCATGTTGCTCATGGTTGATTTAATTAGTACTTGGGGAATTGGGTCTGGCAGGTTACATGGCTGCTTGCAGGGTGGAAATTCTCAATTAGCAATATGATAATGAATGCACAGAAGCCATGTTTTCTCATTTTCACCTTTTAGCCTTTGCTCAATTTCATGGGATAAAACAGGCCACTTATAATTTTTTGTCAGGACATGATTAATAGCTTGAGTTCACACAACCAACATAGGGTTGCTTTTGTCATCTCACAGAATAAAAACCACTTATATAATTTAATTTCTAATAGTTCTTATGTTTTAAGCATTTGGAATGTGTGTGGGGGATAATGGATTGTCACATTTACACATTTTAGTAGATTTATTTTTGCTGTTTCAGTCTACAATAGTCATCATTCATTACCAAGTCAATGGGTTCTCTTTGCAATCAAAATTTGCCTTCCAATTCTGCAAAACTAGCATATAATTCTGTGGTAGTCATCTTGCAAGTCATATTACAAAATTTTTTTTTTAGTCTTTTTCTATTTGTATTTCTTACCTGATTTTAGGAAGCCCAGAGGAAGTCACACAACTGGCTTCAATGCTACCATTGATAAAACTTTGCTGGATTTAATGGTGGTTGCATGGGGCACAGGATGTGGTATGCGTATCCTGCATAAAAGAATATATTCAGTAATAAATAGTTAGAAAACTAATTAGTAAACAGGCTCTCAAGGTTTCTCTGTAAAAGAAAAAATCTGTTGAGGAAGCCAGATTGGTTTTGCAGTTTTGCCTTTTTTAATCTAGTATCTATTACTACACAGCCTTTTTCTGTGATCTTGTTGCTAGGGTCATTCACAGTACAAACATTATTTCCACTTAAATGACACAAAGCTTCTGAGTCTATTGAAAGGGAAGATTCTTTTCCTTTCTCTATAGATATGGAAGTTCACTCAGCAATGCAAGTGATGAGATTACAACTGATTTATTTCTCTGTTATGGAGATACCAAGACTATTAAACACCCTCTCCTCCCCCAAAAAAAACCCCACCACCACCACCAAAACCAAACCAAACCAAACCAAAAATGTCACAAACCAACAAACATATATCGGGTTACAGTCAATTGTTATTTTTATGTAGGCAGTATTTCAAGAAACCCCATTTCTGCCCATCTTAATATATAAATATTACCAAGATTATTACTATAAAAAGAATACCCCATCCCTGGAATGAATACCCGATCTCATCCCTCATCAGGTCGGATGAGGGTTTGAGTAACCCGGTCTAGTGGAGGGTGTCCATGCCTGTGTCGAGGGGTTGGAGCTAGATTATCCTTGAGGTCCCCTCCACCCACGGATTTTGGCTGGCAGAGAGTTGACTTTCTTCATAATAGCTTGTATGGGGCTGTGTTTTGGGTTTCTGCTGGAAACAGTGCTGGTAACACACCGATGTTTTTGTTCCTGCTGAACAGAGCGAAGGCCTGTTCTACTCCTCACCCCACCCCACCAGTGGGCAGGCTGGGGGTGCCTAAGATGTTCAGAGGGGACACAGCTGGGACAGCAGAACCTAACTGACCAAAGGGATATTCCATACTGTATGGTGTCATGCTCAGCATATAAAGCTGGAGGAAGAAGGAAGGAGAGATGTTTGGAGGGATGGTGCCTCTCTTCTCAAGAAATGACTAGACACCATGGAGCTATGCCTCCAGAGTGGAAGTGGTGAATGAATTCCTTGTTTTGCTTTGCTTTTGTGGGTGGCCTTTGCTTTACCTATTAAACTGTCTTTATCTCAACCCAGAGTTTTCTCTTTCTGTTTCAATTCTCTCCTCTATCTCACCATGGTGGGAGCGAGTGAGCAGCTGTGTGGTACTTAGCTGCCAGCTGGGGCCAAACCATAACAACTGGAAAATGAAAAAAAATATTGGAAAAAAGATCATCTTTGCTGGAATGACTGGAAAGGAATAACTTTCATTTTTAACACAAAAAGGCGCTTTGATGAGCAATGAGAAAAGAAACTGATGAGCAGTGTTTGTTCTCTTATTCATTTTACAAATAAGTTCCTCAAAGAAGCTTCCTGCTGTTTTAAAATAATGCAGAACATCATGCTAAATAATTACTAATAAAAAAGTATCATCTATTTCTGCAACTACAGCATAAGATAGTTGTTTGACAGTAAAATATTTCAAAGACACTTGGATTAAAAAGTATGGGGCGCTTGGATCATTGAAAGGGACCCAAAAAACCCAAACTTTTTGTAGTTACTTTCTGCACATTCTTCTTTAGTGACTGTTTCATATGTACATTAAAAAAGAGATATGTAAAAGTTAGGAACAAATAGGCAAAAATGAAAATGGAAATTATATTGATATGATAATGAACTTTTGGTTCTTTTTGAATTCAGCACAAGTTTTTTATTCACTTTAAGACTTAATAAAGCATTCCCACCTATCCATTTGAAAGGCATCCATTAAGCACATTTCAATTAAATTATATTTTTCAGAGGAGGAAAATAGTTGTTATTCATTCACATCAGCAATTAGATGCCAGTGACCTGAGACTCACAGCCAAAGAAGAAATACTGAAGTTAGGGATTTGCATGCATCTGTCCATATACTAAATACCTCCTCAGAATGAAATACAGTCAGAGAGTATAACCAAAATAGAAAATGGAACAGCCTCCAGGAAAAAAAGAACAGACTCAATTGTTTTCAGAATTGGATATTTGAGGTTAAGTACTAAAGATCCCCATTTAGTCTAGCTATGGGAAATTAGTACTTCAGATAACAGATGACTGAGTGCTCATGGGCCAGTGGCACAGCTACCAAGTAAGGGAGCTTTACAGATGCAGCACGACCCGAGGCCAGAACACTCAAAGCCCTGAGCCCTGAAGCTGGATGAGGTTAAACACTGAATTAGGGGTTTCATTGTTCACCTCACATTCGTGGTCTTTCACCCTGGGCCGTTCCTTCCACATAAAGATAGTAACCTGTACAGATATATTTCTGAAATGTTGCTGGAATATATCTGCTGGAGTGCCCCCTTTGTTTGTCCCAAGCCCCAGTAACGAGTCAGCAGCTTTCTTGGAGCTTCATTTTGCTTCTGCGAGCCAAATTGCAGCTAAATTTTAAGGTAAGTGCTTTACCAGCTGTACTGTCCTCAAAAGAAATACTATTTCAGTCTCAGCAGTAAAGTAAGTACTTTGCATTTTGTAAGTATTACCTTGTCAGTATTTTGCTCTGACATTGCTAGCCTCATTTCACCTTTGCAACATATCAGCAACTCAGGTTGGGCACAGGACTTAGGAATCAGAAGCACCGACACAATGGGGATTCAGCAGTTTTGGAAGATAGCCTTCTTCAGTCCACTAGAACATGCTGTCTCTCATCAGCACTAGAAATAGAGTGGTTTTGTGCCAGGACTAATAACATATCTGCTAATGATGGCTCTGTGCTGAGCCACGTACCGCTAGTTTAAACTCACCCCACTGAAGCCAGTGGCATAGTTCTCCTGGTTGCAACAGGAACCAATGAAGAAATGATGCAAAAGCACAGATAGCGTGGCCTAGATGCACATGCTCATCAGCTCCAGCACGGTGCTACATCTGAGCTTAGCCTTTCAAAACGCACTGACTACAGCTTGTATGCTGAATGTGGAAGGAAGAGAAAACAGGGTTCTATTTCGTGAAGTCATTTTAACTGAACAGACCTTTCAAATCTTTACACAGCAGGGGTATTATTACAACCTCAGTACTTTATCACAGAATTGTAGGGGTTGGGAGGGACCTCCAGAGATCATTGAGTCCAACCCTCCTGCCAAAGCAGGTTCCCTAGGACAGATCGCACAGGTAGGCATTCAGATGGGTCTTAAATATCTCCAGAGAAGGATACTTCACAGTCCCCCTGTGCAGCCTGTCCCAGGGCTCTGTCACTCTCACGGTGAAAAAGTTCTTCGCATATTGGTGCGAAACTTCCTATGCTACAGCACTTTATTTTAATTTATGAGTAGATGGACTTGTGTCAAGTTGTCTGAAGTCTGTTTTTCATATCTGGATTTCATTTTCTGCTGCTTTCCTTTAAAGCTCATCCAGAACAATTCAGAAGGATCTTGACAGGTATTAGCTGAGCCCATTTGATTGTCATGAAGTTCAACAAGGCCAAGTGCAAGGTCCTGTACATGGGTCAGCACAATCCCAAGCAAAACTACAGGCTGGACAGCAAATGGATTGAGAGCAGCCCTAAGGAGAAGGACTTATGTGTGACGGAAAGACACTGGACCACAGGTTTTTAAAATAGAATTAATAGTAATTTATTTAAAAAAAAAAACCAACCAAACCAGAATGCAAGTCCAGTACGTCACTTACAGGTTATTGTTTGATACAATGGGGAATTCACTATTGCAGTTTGGAAGTATGAACACACTGATTACAATCACAACAATCCACAAAATACTCTGCTGCCAAAACTCGCAGCAGAGCCACAAACCCCAGGGTTACACTCCCCGTAGGCAATTCCACAAAATACTCACAAAATTCTCTTAAAGATCCACAAAATACTCTTATTACAACCGCTATAGCTTCCCCAAAACACACGATCACAGTTCACCAGCACACAAAATATTACCCATATGTTAGTCACTCAGAACGACACACTTAAAACATATCAAATAGTCACTTACCCCGTCTCTCAGGTAAGGGTTCCAAATACGTTACCTCAGCCAGCAGCCCGGCTAAGGGGGAAGGGTCTCCTCCTAGAGTTGGAGGTACGGCTCCCAAATATGAGCTCGAATGCCAGGGTTTTTATGTGGTTAATTTTGCTGATGTGTGTGACAGGATGCAGGGCTGGGCCTGACATCTTCGGCCCTCTCTCTTGCATATCCCCATTGTCTTGGCCCCTTGAAACCAAATGGGGACCCTTAGGGCTTGTCAAACAGTTTAAGTAGTGGTTTGATTGGGACTCAGGACATATGTTTGTGGAAGGAAGTCAAGGCTTAGCAAGGGCTCCATGCAGGTTTTTCAGGTTCTGTGAAGTGCCCACTTCAGTCTGTCTACACCACCACTCAAGTTGGAGCCATCTACACAGCTCCCCATGAGGTGTAAAGAGCTTAACAGCAGCCCAAGACTGAGCTGTGTATTACAACTCCCCATAGGCCTGCCTGCTCTGTCTAGGCATTATTGAAACCTGTGTGTGTAGCTCAGCCTTACATTGGGTATGACTGATGTGAAGCTTAACACAAGCTGGCACTGTGTGCTTACATCCCAGGAACTGTGTCCTGGGCTACATCAAAAGCAGCATGACCAGCAGACTGAGTTAGGGGACTCTCCACCTCTACTCAGCTCTCATGGGACCTAATCTGGTGTACTGTGTCCAACTCTGGGGTCCCCAGTACAGGGAATATGTAGGACTGTTGGAGCGAGTCCAAAGGAAGGCCACGAAGGGATTGGAGCACTTCTATGAAGACAGAGATATTAGGAATAAATCCTTCCCTGTGAGGGTGGGGATGCCCTGGCACAGGTTTCCCAGAGAAGCTGTATCTGCTCCTGGATCCCTGACAGTGTTTGAGGACAGGTTGGATGGGGCCTTGGGCAGCCTGGTCTAGTGGAGGGTATTTCTGCCCATGGCAGGGGTTGAAACAAGATGACCTTCAAAGGCCCCTTCAAACCCAAACAACTCTGGGATTCTATAAACTCATAACATTTTACAAGCGTTAATATTTTCCTTACATAGCATAAACATCTCAAACAGGATATAACAAGGAGACATCTTTGCATTTAGACTAAAATAAATATTCAGAATCAGTATTTATTTTCCTTACTGCTGCCTAATTACTGTGATTAGGTCTAGTGTATGGTTTTGCTGTTCATTATAAATTTTGTTCTATTGTTATAACAGAGATGCCTTCCCGATACTTTTCTTTCAAAACTAAATTCTGAACATTTAGCACCCAACTGACAGCCCCTCACTGCCTTCAGTGAGTAATTGTTCATCAATAATCTCATTGATCTGTGTGAATATTTGCTCACCAGAGGGAGTAAGAGGACTCTTACATACTAATGATTTTTCAAAGTAATTCATTGCTTGAGCATCTTGGGACACATTCAGATATCCTGATACTGGTGGCACTATCCTCAGTACCTCCACTTAGCTCTGTGGTGGCAGAATATTTATCTCAAGGATCGATGTCAGAACATGGCCCTTGCCATGTTAAAGGACTCCAAAATGAATCCATCCCTGCATTAACGTAAAAGGGATGTGAGAGTGAACAAAGCACTCCAGCATTGAGAGGGAGCCTTTGCTACCAGTTGGTTAAAGGACGGATTGCCATGAGGGGAAGAAGCAGCAAAGATCATACATTAATCATAAATAAATCATAAATTAAAGCAATTCTGCAGGTCCCGTGGAGTATAAAGTCTGAGTGAAGTTTCAGCAGATGTGATGTATCATCAGGCTGTCCTAACGGGTCTGCCTGTCTTTCACTGCACCTAGTATCTTCCTATGCAGAGCAGGTGCTTTTCCAGACACCTGCAATATCCTCCAGAAAAGATGCTGGTTGCTCTGAGAAAAAACGTGCCCAGTATGCTCTTTGAAACAGACTGAGAATTTGACAACTGCTAGAGAAAAACCCAGGCAGAGACTTTCTGAAATCTCTGTTCTTCAGTGGTTGGCTAAAGTCATATCAGCTGGCACCCAGGACTCAGGACCTGTGGGGTTACGCCTTGAAACAGAACTGCTTACAGACATGCACCTCCATGAAAAAAATGGCTCATAAATCACATCACCTTGTGCACTACCCAGATGTTCTGTGGTGACTTGTAGACATACTTGTGGTTTCTGCTGGAGCTGATCAGTTATGGACACCTGCAACAAAAAGCAACAGCTATGTTACTACTTTCTTCCATTTCAGTGACCAGCCCATAACAGGACATCCCAACCCATGGCTTCACAGTGTCTATCTGCTGATTTAATCTTCCTGCAACTTGACTTTCCCAGTGTTTTCTCTCTGTACTGAGGTTTTGGCTCACCAGCACTGCAACATGAAATTTTCCATAGTCTGTTTAATAAGGTGCAATATATCCTTCCTTTGCTGATTGCTGTAAGGATGAATGAAGGGAAGTTCACTCATCAGCTCAGAGGGGTACCAGACACCACATCCAGGAAGTCAGTCTCAAAGCTTCCACAGATATGGAGAAAGATTAACAGCATCAGGTAAGTTAATGTATTTCAAGCACCACTTAGTAGCAACCATAACCATTACTGAACGTACTCAATGAGATTTTTACAGGAAGTGATATACCCCTTTCCTAGTTTTTGGTCTATCTGAAGAACAGAAAAGGGGATACAAAAGTTGCAATGCAGGAATGAGCATCTTCAGGATAAAATACCCACAAAATTTCCCTCGCCTTTCTATCAAATGACTCATAACAATGCAATTGCTTTTTGCCGGAGTACCTTGTAAGGGAGATGGGCCTTAGGAAAGACAATTTTAGACTGATAAAAAAAATATAAAAAAAGTCCTGATAGAATGACATCTTTCTCCATTTTAAATGTGCCTGTGAGGAGACATACTAGACATTTTGAAAGCACAACTAGAACTTCAGCCAATGCACAAGGGCTGGCTGAAATGCCACCAAAGAGATCCATGTATCTAGGAGGAATTAAAGACCATTGAGGGACAATCTAACTGAACAGAGGGAGATCAGCAGTACCCCACTAAATCAATGAGATATAACTGGCTTAATAAAGACCTAATCAACTGAAGTATTTAAAAGGAACTTTCCCAGAAGCTCTTGTTTTGTTTTGTGCAAAAGAAGAGTTGAATCTGAGAATAATGAATTTGAATGTTTTGGCATAACAAGGTGCTTATATATCAGAACCATATTTGCAGAGTAGAACAGAAACAATATCACTGGGCTTGGAGATTTTTTATGTTAAAAAAAATACAGTTACAGGTCTGTTTACACATAGTTTAATTGCTCAGACATTTAAGCTTTTAAAATACTAAGATAACAGAACTAAGCTACATAGCTGGGACGTGCATATCTCAGCAGTTTGTCTGGAGGAGCCACTCTCAAAAGTTATCATACAGAGTATGGAAGACGAAAGCTAGCACACATAGAAAATGCTAGGTATGCTTTGTGTTGAATAGTTGAGGATTTTTATTTGCAGAATAATGTATCTATACTATTTCTACGGTTGGTTTTGAATCATCTTTATTTAATTCTCTGGAGCAGTTCCAGAGTTTAAAATATTTTCCAAAAAGCAAAAGTTTCTGCTACTCAAATGAATTTATAACTCAACAAATGCAACACTGGGGCATTAATGCAAATTTCTTCCATGCTACAGGCAGCAATGAAGCAGAGAAAATAATTACATAACTCTAATTCTTGGCTGCATAATGTAGCCTATATCTCTATGGTGTAGTATAAACTACAAAGCAGATCCACCTATAGTCTAATATCCTCATAGCGCAGAGCCCTTACATCTCCTTGATTTAAAATTAAATGTAAATTTAAGCATGTCCTTAATTGTTCCCAAAAATAGCTAAATCAGCAGAAGAACTTGAAATACAAATGATGAGAAGAGTTGCACCATCTGACTTTATACTTCTGTTTTCCTCAGATTGCAAAATCCCCTGTGAATGGTATGCATTTTTCAACTGCTAATAAATAAGTAAATAAATAAATAAATAACATCCTGTCTATCTTAGATAACCATATGCAGATGATCAGGAATTAGCCACCTGCAGTTACATTAAGGACTTCCAATTTCCATGTCCTGTTGTAAGTTTAGGAAATGCAGACTAACATCATTGCTGACTTCGCACCAGTGCCTGGGAAAGGAAGGTGACATTGATCATGAGCCAACGGGAATTCCCACACTTGAACTAAGGGGCTTGAAAATGTACCACTCTTCTCCTCTGCCTTGCTTCATTCTGTGCCTTTAAAGCTATGCAAAATGCAAACATAATGAGCTGCAGTGTCTTTTTAAAACAAAACAAACCAAAAAAAAAACCACACGTGGTTGTGCCCAACCTGTGTGAAGTCTTTCTAGGGAAGCAGTTGTCAGAGCAGATGGTGTCCTTTTCATAATCCAGGTTGCAGAAATGGCAGTGAAGCAGAATGAATATTGTGTAAAGGTTGTAAATGTCACAGCCTGTTACTGTCTGGGCACCTGCACAGAACAGGTGTCGGTGCTTTAAAAATTGTCCATCCTGGGAGGCCACTTTTCTGAAATGGGTGTATGCACTGGAACTGACTGCTGCATCTTTTGGTTACCTGGCTTGAGCTCACAGTGGACAATGGAACAGTCAGGAAGGGTTAAGACGTTCATCAGATCCAATTGAACGACAAATAAATTTCTCTTTAGCAAGAGACAGGAAAGAAATAAAATAATGGTGTGCAGCAGGTGAGTACAAAACATGCCTCCAGCTCAGTCAACTCTAGTGCTGACTACCCTGCAAATGGTGTTGCTCTCTGATGCAGAACTGAACCAGCAGTGTTTGGCTTGCGTAACTGTTTTGGTGGGTTGACCCTGGCTGGAGGCCAGGTGCCCACCAAAGCTGCTCTATCACGGCCCTCCTCAGCTGGGCAGGGTAGACAAAAAGCAATAAAAGGCTCATGTGTCAAGGTAAGGGCGGGAAGAGATCATTTAATTACCCTTATGGTCAAAACAGACTTGACTTGGGAAAATTAATTTATCACTAATCAAATCTAAGTTGAGTCATTGGAAATAAAACTAACTCTTAAAACACCTCCCCCCACTCCTCCATTCTTCCAGGTCTCAACTTCACTCCCCATTTCTCTACCTCCTCCCCATCAGCAGGACAATGTGATGGGGAATGAGGGTTGGGGTTAATTCATCCCGTGTTGTCTCTACCGCTCCTTCCTCCTCAGGGGGAAGACTATTCACACTCTTCCCCTGCTCCAGCCTGGGGTCCCTCCTATGGGAGACAGTCCTGTACTAACTTCTCCAAAATGAGTTCTTCCAACTGACTGCAGTTCTTCAGCTGTTCCAAGTCCTGTCAGGAGCCAGCTCCACCATGGGTTTCCTACCAGGTCACAACCTCCTTAAGATTACTCCACCTGCTCCACCATGGGGTCCCTCACAGGTTGCAGTTGAAATCTCTGCTCCACTATCAACCTCATTGGCTGCAGGGGGACATGCCGCAAGACCATGTTCTTCTCCATGGTCACACAAATGCATTTCACACATTCTTTTCCCCTTCTTAAATGTTATCCCAGAGGCACTACCATTGTTGCTGATTGGCTCAGCCTTGACCAATGGTAGGTCCATCTTGGAGCTGCTTGATATTGGCTCTGTTGGTAGAAGCTTCTAGCAGCTTCTCAGAGAAGCCACTCCTGTAGCCCCCCCAGTAGCAAAACCTTGCCACAGACCCAATACAACTGCAGACAGATGAAGTTAGGGAGTCAATATTATTCTTTATTTCTTCAAGACTTATTAAATCCCTGCAGTGATGAATGCTCTGTATGTATTTTGTTATATCACACTACATACTCAAGGTGCTGAGCACCTGCAATTCTCAAGACCACAAACTGCACTTAACCCAAACTTGGGCAACTAAACCTCTGTATGAGGAGAAATATATTTCTAAGGTTCAAATTAATTTAATGTGATTTGCACTCCCAAATGGTAGTTTCTGTGCTTTCCACAAACGTTTCTACATTTGTATTATGATACTAGATATAACTGTGAAGATAGTTGAATGATGTAAGACTTGCTTTATTTTATGTATGGAACAGACAAGAGGGCTAAACTGAAGACTGGTGTAAACTGGCACAGGTCTGTCAAAGTCAATAAAACTGAAAAGATTCACATGAAAGGAAAGCCATTGCCTGAGTTTTCTTCAGAGTTGCCTTTGGGTTGTTTTCAGTTTGGTAGTGTTACTGTTGTTCTAATTTTTGTAGTTAGTCTTTGTAGGTCTTTTTCAGATATTCATATTTGGGACAAAATTACCCCAGATACAGTTTCTTTTCAGGACAAGATATATTTTTCATAAGCTTGAAGGGAAATAATTAGTGAAGGAATCCTGGCTGCAAATCCGTCAGCATGGTATTGACAAGGTAGAGGTTGATTTTCTCCTCTGCATTTTGGGTGCTGTGGAATATAAGGATCAAAAGTTGATTAATTAAGGACTGAACAGGTCTGTGATCATACATTTAAAGAAAATTCATGGCTGAGAAGATATGAACTGTGCTAAAACGTTTATTTTAGCAGTATTTGCAGCCACTAGGTGCCACTCTGTGCTGTGGGAAGATCCCAGAAGCATCCCTGGTAAACAAAGGAGACAGGTTTCAAGCTATGTGGAAATCTGTTCTTCCTTTTCCCTATAGATACAGATCTTCTACATGCTCTTTATTATACTTTGCTGTATCATGACATGTTCAGACAACCAGAATTAACTCTCTAAAGTTAACTTTGACTGAGTGTTTCTTGATTTTTGAGCCGTTAGTAGCAGTCTTCAAGCCCTATTACTATGGAAGAATAAAGTGGGGAAAGGCATAAAATATACAAATGTAGCATGTTTGTTAAGCATAGAATTACTAAGTCAATACAATTATTTTTCAGCTAAGCAGCTGAAAGGGATATGTAGGAACACTAAAAGTTAAATCAACATAGTATTGATATCCAAAAGTGCTGATGGTGCAAGGGGAATACACACCAATCAACAGGCTAATTGTTATCAAGAAAAATACTAATAGCTTCTCATTATCACAACTACAGCATATTTATCAGAGAGGACTGTATCTCTGTCTTCACCTGCTCATTACAATGGCGCATCTCTTACTAACACTCAATTAGAAGAAAACCTATGCTGAGTTTACTTTCATGTCTAGTTTCCTGAGAGCTGATTGCTGTTTCCAAACACGGAACTCACTTTATAATAACATCCTGTTCTTCCACTGCCCCCCCCCCCAAAAAATGAAAAAAGAAAAGCAAAAATAAAAAGAAAAGAAGGAAAAAATCAACAGCTGTTCATAATCCACCCCTTACTTTCCATTCTGCTCAGTTGCTTGTGAGTCAGTTTATTGCTACAAAACAACCACCTTTACCTCTGGTCCAACAATCCGATCAAAAATCCCCACACTGTTTATTCCTACAGCCACATTGAGTAATTGTTTTTGAAGACAGCTTGACAAGGTATTTCTATTCCCTTTTCCCTTCGCAAGTTTGTGCCAGGTAGAATAAAATTATGGGCCTATTTACAGAATCAGGGGCAGAAAGGGCCTGACTCTCTTCCTTGTGCTGCTCTTTGTCTGAAGGTATAGCATCATGTTCCTCAGATTTAATTTCTAGTGGGAAAAAATGACTCTTTGACTGTACAGCATTTTGCAACTGGCCAGAATGATCTTTCTGCAGCTGCCCAGACTCCAAAGTGCTTTCTGAAAACAACTTAGGCTCCAAGGTTAAAAGATTTCTCCCTGCTGCACAGCTTATACATATGTCTTGAGCTGAATTACCACCTGATGTGAATTATCCTATTGTGAAAAGTGGATACACTTGTTGTCAACAGAGCAGCTACATGATATTTTAGGCTGTCTAGGAAAATTTTTACTAGGTCACTCATCAATACTAGCTCTGGACAATATTGCTGTCTTACCCAAACTGTGATATTTTCTAATTTTTCTTTGTATTTTAGGTCTTCATAGTACAACTCTCAACATCAACTAAAACAAGTGGTTGCTTGGAGACCTTACTTTGGTAGTGAATAATCCCACTGACTGTTTTATAACCAAAATCTTTCCTTTCAGTGTCTCGCTGCAAGTGTTAGCAACAATCAAAGTCTGATAAACCTTCTCACAAAACTCTGACAGGTATTGTACTCAGATATGTCTCACTGCAGTATGCTTGACTTCACTGGTGACTTCACTGGTGTTCTTTCTTGTGGACATTTTTGCATGTTAGAAACCCTGGCAAACACCTTGCACAGGGAGAGTATCAAGTGTAAACCTTAATCCATCAGGAATTAAAATGTGGTTCATCTCTGGAAAAAAAACATGTTTTAAGTTTATAACTGGCAATTTTTTTCCTCTTTCTATAGTAACCTTCCCTAAAAACTAAGGTACCGTCTAAGAACTATGCTGATTCCTTTTCTTTCTGTTGTACATTCAACATTCCAATAAAATCTCTGTAAGCTAAATCATACCCTTCCTTCTGCCATTTGACATTTCTGGAAAATGTTTTATAACGCTATATCTAAATGCAAGCATGCAACTGCTGTGAATTGCCTTCATGCAGTTACCTCTACAAGGAGCAAGAAAAAAAAAATTCCTTAGTTATTTTCAGATAAAAAGGATGTAAATTGCAGCCATGATTTTCTAACTTTCATACCAGCTACTGGTTAAAAAGCCTCTTTTGAGATCTCAGAGATTTTAGACAAGGCTAAATATATTGTCTTTTCTCTCTACCACCCTTTCAAAACATGAATATGCCATGACAACCAAGAGAGCATATTTGAGACACCAGCGTCTGTACTGACTAATACTCGTTGTGTGGCTTAGCACTTCCTGTTGTAACCAATATGTTTGATTTCATTGTTTCATACCACTATGTCTGCATTATACTCCCTGGTACTCAACAAACCTATTATCCTAGCTCTTCCTCAAACTCAGTAAATGTACAAAATCTGCAGTGGACCAAACTCTCTCATGACATCAGGGTTAAAGATTAGGTCCTGTAGTAAAAAAATCTTCATTCCTCATTCAACACAATTCTATTTGAAGTAAATGGATATAAGTTACTAGTTACAGGCACCTAACATCTGTCCTCTGCGCAAGACCACAGCTTCCATCTAAGCCAGATGCATGCAAAATAAAGCTATAGGTCATAGACATAATAAGAGCTGCTAGAAAAATTAGGAACTCACCAGCAATGAACCAGTGGGTATAGTTTTCACCACTAACACCTCACCAGATTAAAAGAGCTCTGAATTATTTTTTTCCATCCACCTGCATCATGCAGGGTTGTCATGCAGTAAGAAAACTTTTTGGAGATAGAGTGGAAAAGTGTCCCAGTTAAGAATATTTTATTCAATTTCAAATATTCCAGATATTAAAAATAGCACTGATGCTTCCCTTATTTACAGATTGCTTCTCATGAATGACACACTTTTTCACAGTAAGGGTGACAGAGCCCTGGTACAGGCTGCCTGGTGTGTGGAGTCTCCTTCTCTGGAGATATTCAAGACCCATCTAGACGCCAACCTGTGCAACCTGTCCTAAGGAATCTGCTTTGGCAGGGGTGTTGGACCTGATGCTCTCTGGAGGTTCCTTCCAACCTCTACAATTCTATGAATCTGTGAATCTGTGACACATAAAACAACTCTCTGTTGTCTTCTCCATCACGGTGATGACATACTCCTGTCTAATTAGCCCTAGAGGTTTCAATGTGTAGTTCAGTAAGACTGCAGACATTCCAATTGCCCAAACACATTTGTTAGCATAGAAATGTCATCTACTGCTTGTGGTCTAGCTCTCACCAATGGCCAACTTGATCTTCAGTTTAGATGCCATCATGACATCATAAAATAAATATAAAATATAAAATAAATATAAGTATAAAATAAATAAAATATACTCTTTCTTCTTATCAAATATTTTTTCTGAAGTCCTTTGCTTAAGGAACAGCAAGGTTAGCCACAGTACATGAAATCAGATGAAATGTAAAGCATTCTTTAAAGCTTCAATGGGTAGGCTCTGTTATTGGTCTACAACTTTAATGCTCTAGATAGTTCCTTGGAGACTCATTTGTGAGCTTCAGCAAAGGGTAACAGTAAACTGTTTCATCAATTCTGAGTGCCTAAAAACCTCTACAGCACACAGTACAGCTCATACGGTGAATTATGAACCTTCACTAAAAAGAATATGTGCATTTGTAAAGCCTTTCCACACAGCATGACTTTACTTATGGACATTGCTTATGTCCATTAGCTCATGACACTTTGTCGTTTCCAGACTTAGGTATAGCCAGGAACCTTGAATACCCAGAAGGACTGGCGACCCAAATATTTCACACTTAATGACAGACCTATGAACAATTAATACCACCCTCAACTGAAACAGTCAAGGCAGCATTTGAAGATTAAAAACACCTTAAAGTGTAATAGAGTCCAAGAAACTCAAGACCAACCTCGATATATTTATTCATAGCCATAGCAAATTTACATTCAGTTCCAAGCTTGATATAATTTGGATTCAGACTAGGACTAGGAACTAAAGCCACAGATGGAAGACTTTATAATTTCTATACATAAATGCATTTCCCATGACACCTCTAGAACTTTTGATACTTCCAACTTACATAAAAAAGGTGATAGGCAGAAATCTGCTAAAATTCTTAAAAATATTCATATTTTTCCTGTCACTTCTGATCAGGTCTTTTCCTGCAAGAATTGAGCCCTCATCAGTGGAGTTACATAAAGTCCACTCCTATACTATTCAATGTGCACATTAAGGCATCCTGTTAATTGCTGAAGAAATTTGAGCTCAAGTGACATACATGTATAGATGAAGTTTTGAAGTATAGGAGCTACGTATATAAACGTGTTTATGCATATAGAAACACAGCTCCTGTACTTCACAGATGCAAGCTGTAAAACCCTTCCTGAAAAATGCCTATTTAGATGAGATCAGCTAGTGGGAATGCACATTTGGCTGAAGCCAAATCCCAGCAAGAGGTTTGAGACAGGTGAGCATCTACAGTCATAACACAGACTGTGATACTGAAAATATATGCTTGAAAGTCATCAAATTTATCGATAGGCTCAGAGCACTCTTGGATTCCTGACTGATATTACTGGTGCTATAACGCTGCATGAACATGTTTTTATCCAATTTGTTTACCTAGGAGATTCTGTCTGATCCTGTAATATTACTATTTAATCCCTACTTTTTTCTTGGTGTTACCATCCTTGTGTTATATAACTGGGTGTGAAGTTTTCAGGAGATCTAGAACCCCATTTAGCACTTCATTTCTCATTACTAAATGTCTGGTCAAAGCACATAGTGCATAACCGAGTTTAGCAACCTTACAACTAGTTAATTCCATATACACCCCAGTGTAGTCTGGATTCATACTTAGAAAAGGGTTAGATAGATGATCACCACCTCTATCAATTAATCAAACCTATCTTGAGCTTCCATGAAATGCAGATCAAATTTAAGATCTTAGATTTCATTTTTAAAATACCCTCCAGGACAGTCCACAGAGATCCAGAGGAGCCTAGAGCTTTATGGTGACCACCAAGTCCACAATAGAGCTTTGCTCTCTCAGCTGAGTTCTCTGAAGAGGAAGATGAGATTTTCTGAGACCTGTATTTATCCAGGACTAAGACCATCACAGAAACTGAAACCATCTGTTTCAGGAACAAGAAACATATCTTCAAAATTATTTATATTTCATAAAGAAAAATATACAGGTTTTTAAAAATAAGAGTATCGTAGCAGTTATATGTCTTCTGCTGGAGAAGGACTGGCAGACAAACACTGACAGAAGCCATAGTTATATCTTTGATGGGCACTGATTGGAAGACACTCAAAAATTGTAAAACTAGGATGACTATGCAAGATGTTATCTTAAGTGACCAATTTTGTATCTGGTCTTCAGAGGTACAGACAAGAAGTAAAAATGTAAAGTAGTTATTGCATTAACAGATGCAACTCTCCAAACACAATGACCAAATTACCAAGATGATGAGATTGTAATGCAGCAGTCCTCAGAATAAACTTCATGTGTAAGGTCATTGTAGTGGCACCACTTTTGACAGCAAGCATAGCAACATCCAACTTAGATATTCAAGTAAATACAAATATTAATGAAGTACATATGTTAACTGTTGTTTGTGTCCACTTTAGAAAGTTTCATTAGTTACCATATCTAATTCACGTAAGCATATTTAAGAAGTGGGAGCTAACTACTTGCCATCAAGTTAAACAGAAAAGGAAAATAAAAGATAGTGGTGTCAGTTACCTTTGTAAGCTCTAATAAAAGGGTATAATTGAACTTTAACCTTTATTCCCTGATTTGATATCTGTAGTTCTTTCACTATCCCAGTACTCTGGATCCTCGTGCAATACCTACCAGCTCATCAGTAGATATGTAGACACATTTCTAATTAATTTATTTTACTGATTTAAAAATTAAAAACATAGATGGTATATGCATTTTTTTACTACTATGGTTTCAATTTTATTCTGTTCCAGGCAAATTTTACCATGAAGAAAAGCTCATAAGCCTTGATTCAAAAGGTATAACTACCACACTGTATTGAATAAGCATCAAAATAGAAAGCTGTGCAGCAGCCCTTGCTTTAGTTAAAAGTATTTTTAATGACTTCATCCTTCATGGTTGCCCAAAGCACCCTGTGAAATAAACCTTTAACTCTTACATCGTTTCTGTCTTAAGGGTAATGAGCCATATGCAAAGACATCTGCAATGCCTGAAAAGAATGATCATTAATTAGAGAGAAGACAGGACACTTTCTGATTGCTGATATGAAAAAAAAAAAAGCCTTTCAGAAAGACATTGGAATTAAGAATGAAAATTTGTCCTTTAGTTTGCATGATGTGAATACTGTAGGTATATTTTTCTTATTTTTTTGCTTGTGCTGGAGAGTAAAATTACTACACTGTGAGAGCGAGACATCAGAGAGGAGACAGAGAGCCAGGAGAAGGGAATTCTGTGAAACAGGCTAAGAAAACAGCATATGTTGTTTGTATAGAAACCTCTTACTGACTTATCTGGAAAGTCTGAAGACCCAAAATCAGGGCACAGATTGTAGGCTTAACCTCTTCCCCACTCTAATAGCCCTTAGTTTACGAACCACAAGGTCAGGCACTCTAATCTTGCCGTTTTCTCTGTCACTAGGTGAAGCCTTGGCATCTCCTCCTGATTGAACATCCATTTTGAGTCACCTTCATTTACACCTTTATGTGGCACCATCTGGTGTCAGGCACACCACCCTGCAGGGACAGCCCTATCTGCTTTCTGACGAAGCGCGTGAAGCTGTACATGCAGTCAAGTAGGGGTTTTGTATAAATTTGTGGTTTCTTCATTGGTATCCATCCCTAGTTTTTTTTTTCCTAGCTTGGAGAAAAAACAGCTGGAAGTGTTTTGCAAGTGAAAGAACAGAATACACACATAGGATGAAGAAAATAATTTACGCAGAGAAGTGGAAAGAATGATTCATGCTGAGCTGAGCTAAGAGGAATGAATCATCACCTTGCAGATCTCTCCCCATTGATCATAAAGGGAAATGAGACAGCTAGTTCAGAACATATGCCTGACTTTTAGACTCCTGAAGTCAGATGACCATAATCCCTGTCAAGTTTGAGAGATGAGTGGTTTAGGGCCCCGAATTCTACATGTTCACAGAGGTAGCTCCAGGCCAGAAGTCTGTCGATGCCCAGGTTTAGTACTGGTTGGTCCCCGTCTCTCAATTTTTATCCTAAAGACCTACCTTGCTGTTATATTCTCTGAGGAGTGGTGTATTTGCCAGGAAACTTGAACTTTTTATAGACTTGCGAGTCTTCTGTCCTTTGTAACAGCTACATATATATATACTACTGACTCCACAGGAGTTCTGCTCTGCTGCTCTGACAATATAGATCCATGGTTTAAATTTCCTAATTGATATGAAAACAACACATTAAGGTTATGTACACAGCATTTACATATTTGGCGTGCTGATTGATCAATAAGCAATATCATATTCCCTCCTGTTGTGAGAAATCTCAGTGTAAAGGTATGGACTATCTAATGCATGCACAATGGACTTGGCACCCAGGTACAGGAGTGAAAAGGAACAAGTCAAACATAAATTATCTTGGATTAGCACGGCTGTGAGTCTGAATTAATAACTCTGTTGTTATGTCACATCTAAAGGAGACTTGCTTGATGTCACCTCGCTTTGTAATACAGAGCACAAGTGCTCTAGTTTGCCTCCATTCATTTCCAGTTAGATAGACAACTAATGCAAATCTTTTCTCAGTTGAAACAAACCCTCAAGACTATTTTTTTCCCTATTTTGTTGTCATTATACTTTTATTATGAATAGGTTCTTATGGTTTCATTTCAGTCACACAATAAATTACAATTCAGTGATTTCCATGTACCTTCTCAGGGAAAGAATGAATAGAAAGTTATTAAAACTTCTGTCATGTTTTACATAAAAGAAGTGTTTTTTCATGAGGAGTTCCAGTGCATCAGTGCTTCAGATATTCAGGAAATACAATGTGTCCTTAACTTTTAGATATCTATTTAAACGAAAGTGGTGGGCTTCATAAACATGTACTTTCTGATTTTTCTTTGAGCCTGCTCAGCTGAGGAATTTGGCCCTGTGCACTGAGCCTGTTCCCCAGGTAAGCCTTCCCCTGGAAGCATGACAATCACTAAATGAGGATTTAGATGCATTCTGGGAGTTTCTGGAGTGTAAACCCTTGGCAGATGGAGATAGCATCTGAACAATTCTGCCAGATTCAAGACAGCATGATGATTAATGTATATACATGACCTGTGGAAGTCAAAAAGAAGATTTGAGACAAAAAGAAACATGAAGTGCCAGCAGAAACCTCCAAGAGTATGCATCTCCTCCTGATGCTGCTGTTAATTCCAATTGAATAAATGGTTTCTACTAGATTCTAGATTCTTCAAACACCGAGTGGTCTGCTGAATAATCATCACTACCTGTTTCCAACAAGGAGTATAATGGCAATGCAAGAAATTACCAGGTGTAATATGTACACTTTTTAGGACATTGGATCTACTGACAGTTTCTTCTTTGAAAGTAACAGAGAGTAGAGCCATGCATAACGTAAGAGCTCCCTGATGGACCATGTAATCCATCGAGTAAGGGAGGTGCAAGTCTGTACTGATATTTCTTAAGTCATCAGTCATTCAAGGCAGTAAATAAACTCTTTGTAGCATATTAAAAGAAATTACGGTGTGTTTAGACAATTTTAACACTTATACTCTAGGAAAGAAAATTAATATGATCATCCTACTCAGTATTGACATCATAGTGACTAACATGGAGGAAATCACAGCTATCAGACAAAGAGACAGACCTCAGGTGACACTTGGAATTAAGAAAAACACACAGACAATAAATGCCTCTCTTGAACTATTAGGAGAAGATTGCTTTAAATGCAGGGGTTTGCTCCAAACAACAGCTTGACAATTTCTGATTTTTAGAAGGAAAATCTGTTTCCTTTTACTTGAAACACTTATGGATCATAGCCCAGCCATCAGTGACAGATGTTGATAACACAAAAACTACAGCTGACAGAAATTCTCATCATCAAAAAAGTAAAAAATATGATGGTTAAGATATCTATCCTGCCAACACTTATTTGTAACCTGAAATTGTGAGACAAACATTTTGATGTTTGTAGCATCGGGGCCTACGTTTACCTGGATTTTCTTTTTCTTTTTTTTCTTTTCTTTCTTTCAATAGCACAGCCTGTTTGGCATTTCCCTGCATGTGTTACTAGGGACTGCAAAAAACGAGTTATTAGTTTCAGGGACAAGAGATAAGGAGTCAGTGATTTTCAGACTTGAGGTTGCAAGCCTGGAAACATCAATAAGAGTGGAAATGTAATCCTGCAAACAGTCAAAAAAAAAAAAAAAAAAGGAAGTTACGAAAATAAGCCTTAAATTCGGCTTCAGAAGCAATGTGATAAAACTGCCTAGGTTTTTGTACCTTCCAAACATCTTTGTAAAGAAAGTTAATGCATTTATCATTGCACATCTGGGCAAACAGGCTCCTGAAGGAAAACAGCTCTGACTGACTGATCACATTCAGAATTGCTCTTGATTTTCAAATAGAGCTATTCCTGATAAAACCCACTGGGAGAGCAGGACTGATCTCAATGGGGAGATTCAGCTCACCTATCCAAGCAAGTAGATACATTCTCTTTAGTCCCTGCTCAGCTCAGTGAAGCTCATGGACTCATTGGGCACAACGCATATGACCTCTCTTAGATGGCAGCTTCAGATCACACCCTGGAGACCTGAATGTTGTCCTTCTCTCAGTCCTGTATGGGAAGCTGAGGGTCACCATGGCAGGCTGAACGCAACGATCTATGGAGAAGTGAAATACATCCCACCCAGAATTGCCAGGCTGAGGAAACAGACATAGTTTGGTGTCTAAAAGTTTGGAAGCTGGGATTTTTCTGAAAGTCTTGTCTATCCGTTGAGACAAGATGATCCTGTTTTGGCACCCACAAGAGTAAGATTTGGACCTTCAGACTCCTATAATCTCCTCCTGGAGATTACACACAGAGACATCTGTATATCTAATACCACCCAGTCAGGCGACAGCACTTTATCCTCATACAAGCATCTTCTTTTCTTGCCCTCCATCTCCTCCACAGAAGCATCCACCCTTCTCCTCACCTTTCTCTTCCTCATACATGAGCTATCCCTTCCCCGCTCATGTCTCACAGCCAACCTTACTTTTAATGTACTCACCATACCCCAGCTTTTCTGTACAGCTAAGAAACCATATATTGATGGAAATTTTAAGCAGTCAGTTTTAATAGACGTCACTTAAAAAGAAACTTGGAAAAGTACATCTCTTCATTTTGAAATGGATACCTGCCCTCCTGACACTGGGGTGTCCAAGGAGTCTAACAGAATCCTGTACTTGCTGTGTGCTGTAGGTGTCTCTTCACAATTCTTGCCTCAAGGATGCCCTAGGGTTTTGTCAGATCTTTGACAAAAACATTCTCTAAGACCTCTGGTAGTTGAGAAAAAAACCCAACACTTCATTTTTCCTAAAATATTGGCATTTATTGTTATTTATCCTTTGTTGCCTTAAGGATAATAAAGTTGCCTAAAAGTATGTGCTTCACAATGTATTTTTTCTTCTCAGAGTCTCAACACCAAGAGCAACGTGGCCCAATTTCCTCCCCATCCCCAGGAACTGAACCATAAATTGGCAAGCTCAACAAATGAGAGAACATAAGTGTAATTGTACTTAATTGACAGGGCACCACACACAGCAAACTACAAGTTCAAGGGCGGAAACATTAATGACAGCAGTGTGTATATATAGTGACAGTCATTTCTGATCAGGAATAGGATGCGGAGATGTTTTAATTGCCATACTTAATGTTATACACGCCGTGCTACATTTAACCTATTTGAAAGCTGGTGTGCGGGTTGCACAGCATTAGAACATGAATAAATTGCTGTGGCATGTGGTTCCAGTTGAAGAGAGAATATGATTCTTAGCTCAGGCTGCGCTTTACAAATGCTCGTAATTTACTTAGCCAGAGAAACAATGCTTCCCTTATTAACTTTCTTATGTTTCAACAAAGGTTACACAATTCTTACTTTTTTTTTCCAAGGTGAGTCACCTCAAAGCCCAGTAATGGTTTCATATTTTCTGCTAATTGCAGAGAAAGCAGAGCAGGCAGCAGTTTGCATAACCTTCAGGACACAGTAATGTCTAGCTAGACCCTGTCTTCCTCACGGCTCAGAGATCCTATGTTCTCTTGGTTCATCTCTAATGGGTGGCTGTCACTGGCTGTACCTTTAATGTTCTTACCCTAATGGAAAGCAATTAAGGGCAATATTTTTAAAGAGGACAAGCTAAAGGTCTGGATTATAAGTTAAAAGGAGTGATTTTCAGCCAGTGCTTGCAAAGTGCTTAAAATTGGCAGGTAAAATAATTTATAAAACCCAGAAATGATCGATGCGATTTGAGTAATCCTGCCCACATAACATAACTGTAGAATTTGATGGGTTTGATATAATGAAGATCTGCAAAACCACTGTTCAGTATAGGTACATTTCAAACATACAGCTAAGCTTCATATATTGTCTTCTGATCCTAAAACCCTTATTGCCCTGAGACAGAAATGTACAGTCTGTGCTCATACGGCAGGTCTGCCCATGACATGACCCCAGTGTTGTTAATATTCCAGAACTGAAGTGTGTCCACAGAGTTACGTGTTTATTCACTCTGCCATTTTCCAGAGGGATGCAATCTTTGGTCCCACTCCTTATGCAGCCGGTTCCACTTGCATGCACACACCACCTAATCCAAGGTGTCACTTGGTACACGAATGTTCAAGTCACAGCTTCAAATTTTACTTTCTTGCCTTTATGTTAGCTGTTATCAAATGTGCCTTTATACAAATTAACAGGGGCCAATTAGCAAGAGCTTCAGATAAGCCTTTATGGTTTTGATTGTATAGAAAAGAAATTAAATGACTGATGTTTTATCTGAAAGTTACAAAACTAAAATAGCTAACTGGTATAATAAAAGCACAGACCTATCCTCACAAGAGTGAAACGTTCAGAATATCATTGTAATTAATGTTTAAAAGGGTGGAAGCTAAGGCAAAGAATTTATATAGAAGCAGACTTGTTCTGCAGGAGTCTGATAGAAATACTATGAGTAAAAAACAATAGACATACATAAATGATGAAATAATATTAGAGAAACTGTTACAAGATTTTCCCTGGTTTCCCTGATTTTCTGTACATTAGCTTGCAAATGGCATGTTATTTAAGATCTACATTTGTTTAATTCTTTCAACAGTGGTAAAGGCAGGAGACACACAGAAGCAGAATAAAACCAGAAGACTTCACAGAAACATCTTCACTGTGAAGATTTTCTTCACTGAAAAGAAATTTACTGTTAAAGTTATACTTGCAGACTCCATTGTGCAGACTTGTCTATCTACTTGTGATTTAAGCCCAACTGGCAGCTAAGCCCCACACAGCCACTCACTCACTTCCTTTGGGTTGCATGGGGGAGAGCATTAAAAGAGTGAGAAAACTTTCTGAGCTGAGATAAAGACAGTTTAAGAGATAAAGGAAAAACCAAGGATATAAGCCAAGAAAAAGAAGGAATTAATTTCCCTCTTCCCACGGGCAAGCAGGTGTTCAGCCATCTCCAGGAAAGCAGGGCTCCATCATGAGTAACAGTGACTTAGGAGGACAAACACCATCTCCCCTTTCTTCTTCTTCATCCTCCAGCTTTATATGCCGAGTGTGATGCTACATGGTATGGAATATCCCTTCCGTCAGTGGGGGTAAGCTGTCCCAGCTGTGTCCCCTCACAACACCTTGTGCACCCCCAGTTACTTACTGGTGGGGTGGCATAAGAAGCAGAAAAGCCTTTGGCTCTGTGTCAGCACTGCTCAGCAGGAATGAAGTCACCCCTGTGCTATCAGTACTGTTCACAGCACAAATCCAAAACACAGTCTTATGCTAGCTAATACCAAGAAAATTAACTCGACCCCAGTCAAAACCAGCACACAGTTTCTATTCATGACTTAAACCCCTATACATTTAATGGAATATCCATTTTCCTGGCAGTGGCAACACTTCTGACCACCTTTCAGGACTGGTGTAAGAGGGCAATTCAAATCATTTGGGCTGTGATGAGAAGACAAAAAGCAACAGCTTTAAACTATGGGAGAGATCCAGTCTAGACCTGCAAAAACCTTTATGAAGATAAGGCTCATGGAGCCCAGGAAAGACTTGTCAGAGAAGGCTGCAAATCCCCCATCACTGAAGATCACAAAAACAGACTAGACCAACATCTGTCAAGAATAAACATGTTGTTCACACTGCCTTCAAGGTCTTACGGGTTTTTTTCCAGGCTGCTTTATAAGATTTTTATACAATACTTAATTTCTTAATACAAACACACACATACTCATCTAAGTAGCACAGAAATAATGATAGCAAGTTAGTTCTAGAAGAACAACAAATATTGCTTAAGAATAGATAAAATTAATTTCATAGTAATTATTAGATAGATGAAGGTACTAAAAATGTAAGCATGAATCTTAATAAATTAAATTATCTTTAGAAATGAATAAATCTACCAAGTAATTATCTGTTCTGATGGAAACACCTTTTTATTTTAAAAACAAAATGCATATAATTAAAAATAATAACTTTGAGAACACCAAGTTGGGGAAAAATTATGACCAGAAAAAGCTTTATCTATACTAATAAGTCAAATATACCGGTTCATGAAATTCACTGGCACAGAATGGTCCGTGTCCATGTTCTTACGTGCGGAACTAGACATCCACGTGCAGACTCCCTTTTGGAAGTGGTCTTTGGCAAACAGGGATTTTTTTCCAAACAATGCCCCTAATCACACATATGTGCAGACCAAACATGCTGAGAAATATCCTAGTGTTTCAACATCAGGGAAACTCAAATTCCAGTGCCCAAGAATGTTTTCTGACAAAGTTTAATTTGCTGGTGTAAACATGACTGACGATAGCAGCACCATATCAGAGTAATGCCCAGTTTCTCTGGTTTTACAGTACTGCACAAGAACAAATGTCTGATGCCAGGGCTCTGAAGGCACCACCATGGTGGCTGTTTAGGCTCATGGTAACAAGATTACAGTCTCCAAAGATCATGCAGCACAACAGAGAACGTGGTTTGGATCTTGGAACCTAGTAATAAATGTGAATTATGTGAATACTGTCTCCTGAACTACAAAAGGGAGGAAAGGGATTATATGCAGTTTCTGAATCAATCCAAGACTCCAAGTCTTGAGGATAAAAAATAGAAGAAAATTAACTTGCAGACTCATGTCATCAGTGTTTCCAGGCTGCTTCCAGTGTTTCTTACCAGCTAGCCCTAGCCTAAGAAAATTAGGCTATGGAGAGTATTTAACTGAACTTTTAAGTTCAGTATTAGACAGAACTTAGTTTGTATGGATTTGGGTTATTATGTTTTGGATAGAGTCTACTACAGTGCAGCTAGTATTACCAAGCAACAGCCATCTATATAGAAACACAAAGTATTGTTTACCGCCTAATCCTACATCCCAGGTATTGTCTTTAACACTGATAATCTTTAATTTTACTGATGGGTGAATAAATTGGATTAAAAACTGAGGTTTTGGTCTCCTCTCCTGATGGACAAGAACCTTAAGGACACAGCATCTATAATAAGAGTTTCCTTTATTCAAAAGCAGGGTAGAAAAGCCCATGAATATAAAAGCAAAGGAACAAGCCCTCTTAGCCCCCAGCTCCACAGTCCTGCCTTTCAGGATTGAAACTCGTGGGTTTCCCTCTTCAGCAGTGTTAGTCTCACTGTCTTTCTGAAGCAGCAGAAAGTATCCTGCTTTACATTCAAGCAGTCAGAAGTTCAACTCCTGGTAAAACTGTTGTGAGGTTCATGAATATTTTCTTCCTATACCTTGCAGGAGCACTAAACTCAGAAAGAAAATTACAAGGGGAAAATTTCATACTAAGTGAAGCCATGCTGCAATATCTAATGAGAACACAGCCTTTATTCTGATAAAAGTTCTTTGTGTTACTCTTTTATTAAGAGGGACCATGCCAATTTCTCTGTACACATGGCAGATCAGAAGGGGTTTTTATAATGCAAAGCCTTAGAGTACCTTCTGAATGTACCTGGCATTGCTCTGAATTTGCACTACCTGCTGTTCCTCTTCATCTCAATCAAAAGGAATAGCTCTGAACAAAGATTAATGAAAAACATTATTAAGGTGATTATTCACTGAGATTATTTTTGCTGTTAGTGTCTGAGGCATTCATAATGTTGTGTTTATGGGTGAAAAATATTTTCATTACAACTCACATATATAATTTCTTTTAAAGTTTTGGGTTTGTTTTTTTTTTTTAAAGATTAGGAACCAGTGTTAACTTAAAGAGACAAATTGTAGCATCCTGGGTACAACTGTTGTTCCATTGCTTTTGCTCAAATGAAAAAGATAAAATCAACTAAAATTCTTTCTTTAATCCTGACAGAAATGAGCCTCAGATCACTATAGATCTCCCTACGTGTTTATTCAATCCTATTTCTTGAAATCAAAAGTATTCACTGACAGGTGACTGAAATATTCACAAGGATTGGCAAAAGTTACTTGTGCAACAGCCCACTTTATAGTGAAGGGCCTGGAAGGCCCTTAAACCACTTTCCTTCAGTCTCAAATTTGAGAGGGTTACACACCATAGGTGATACAATTCACAGTCTCAATTAATGGCCCATATAATTGCAGACTTGCTAGTCATGTGGTTCAAATAAGATTTGAAAGACCTTTCTTTTTGTTGTGATTGGCAATTTTCACTCCCATATAATACAATAAACACATGACTTCCACTCGTCCCTAATTTAATGACCACATATATTGCTGATGTAGTTATGGATGAGACATCTTGTTTGATTTTAGGTACCACCCACCCTGGACATGTGTGCTGGTCACTCTAGCCTCCATTTCACAGAGAGAGATATTCATCTAATATAGTTCAGGTACTTATTTTAGGATGAATCATGCCCACAAGTTTCTCTTTCATTCCTCTAAGCACCTGCAGAGATCTAAAATTTAGAAAGAAGAGCGTGCACTGTGTGTATTAGTCTTGCTTGTGAGACACATGGCCAGAGACTTTCTGCCTTTCTGGATGATCACTACACAGGAGGTCTGGTGAAAGGCTGGAAGACCTCTGTGCAGAAGATGTATCACAAAACATCCTTAGACATAACATACATAATTTCCAATAAGAATACTTATATGAGCTAATTTAAGTGCCCTTGCAGCCTTCTCTCAAGCCCTCATTCCTCTCCCTCCTGGAATTTGGGGGACTAACCCTTCTAAATTGTCCACATATTCCCAACAAAAACATGACCTATAGCAAAAACCACTTCAATTACTAGAAAGTAGGTGCAATTTTCTCAGAGGTATATTTTTAATCTTTTGTAAAGCCTGACTAGCTTTATTTGAATGGAGCCAGAAAGGAAAGATCAGGGTTATGACGGCCTGCAGGGTATCATAATAATAAAATGTGTCTGAAACAGAAATTAAATCCTAATCCTGTTTCAGTAGAAAGCAGGAGTGTAGAGCAAGAAAATACTACAGACACAAGGCTACTGTTATTGGTCCTCTGAGCATACATTGACTTAGAACCATTGCAAGACATCTCAGCATCTTAATTTATATCTTCCTTCAGAGTGAGGGACAGACAGAGCAAAAGCTCTTGACAAGGATCCAGTTTGCTTCTGCTAAGGGGTGATATTTTCAGGACAGTTACTGTTCCTGCCAGGAACTAACACACACCCATACAGTCTGTAGCCACCCAACACATCCTCTCTTTCTCAACTTCTGTCACTGACCTTTGACAGAGCACCAAGTGGGCAGTAGTCAATTTGGCTGCCTTCAGAAGTTTGCTGCACAAGGCAAATGCTTGCTCAGGTGTAGAGCCTGCACTGAGTCTGCCCACAGAAGGTTTCTGTGGATTTCAGCAGTTTGGATTACTTCATTTTGATGGTGTTAAGCAAATATATTTTGAACATATTTCTGCAACCTGAAAGGAGATTGCAGTGAAGTGGGTGTTGGTCCCTTTTCCCAAGCAACAAGTGATAGGACAAGAGGAAATAGCATTAAGTTGCATTAGGGAGGTTTAGATTAGATATTAGGAAAAAGTTCCTCACTGAAAGGGTTGTCACACATCAGAACAGGCTGCCCAGGGAAGTAGTTGAGTCAACATCCCTGGAGGCATTTAAAAGACATGTAGATGTGGTGCTTGGGGATATAATTTAGTGGTGGACTCGGTAGTGCTGGGTTAGCGGTTGGATTTGATGACATGATTCAAAGTTAATGATTAAGAAATTGAAACAATGTCCTTTCATGCAGCTTGAGAGCAAGGTTTCCATTGAGTATAATAAGCTGCTGGTATCTGCTGGTTATCTGCTAATGCAGACAAGCTCACTCCTGCAAGCCCTTCTGCTGTGCCTGAAGTTGTGTTCCAGAATATGGCTCCATTTTCTACTTACTTCTTATCCATCATATAGCAATGGATCAATTCTAATAACTAATGGGAGCATTTTGGAAATTGTGAGTATTCAGTGGAATTCATTGCAAATTAAATGTGTCATTGGATATATGTAGGACACTTTAAGTGCTAACAAAATCTCTCCAGTTCTGAAATGTTAGTCTTATATAATTTTACAATGTAACTGTAAATTTCTTAAAGACACCTAGATGATTGATATATTGTAAATTGCAATACGTATAAAAGATGGGGTGACTGAACAAGATTTGGGTTTATCTCTCCAGTGAAGCTATGAATTATCTGAGAGAATATGACAAGCAATTCATCAAAGTATAAACCACACAGTCAAGCAAGAGTATATATTCCTTTAAAGCTTAAGTCAAAGCTCATCCGAATTCAACAGCAGACTTTCTATTGAGTTCAGGAGGTTGTCAGTGCAGACCTAAAGGAAAATTTGTAGCTAAACTGGAAGGCTGGGTATGAAGTGGCATATGCTTGTAAGTTGGAATAATACACATGTTCATCCTTTATGAACAAAATAATTTTCTGTGTGTGACTTCTATGTGTTACTATGTTATGTTGCAGCTTGGTGCCTTAATCTTCTCTTAATCTTCTGTAACCTGAACGGGAAAAGAGAGATTTTTCTTTTAAGAGAAATGTTATGAATATTATCCACAGTAAATACTGGCCACATAAATTCTGGAGTAAGAGATCCCTATTCCTCCTTGCAGCACAGTTGTGTCATCGTCCATGGATTTCTTTTTTGGTGTTACTGTGCCATTCTGATGTGTAAAACATAATTCTTTCCCAAAGTAAGCTTGCATGGGGTTATTGAGAAAGAAGGACCTAAACCTTAAAGAACTATAGCATTTCCTATCAGAGGAGGATAAAACCCCAGTTATGTTTCTATTTTAGCCCTGATATCTGCACCATTCTTTTTCATGTTCTTTTAAGTCTCTCTAACATGCCTCCATAACACATATGCAAAACCCCTCCCTGCTTCCTCAGCAAGAAGCAATCATCTGGAGATGCATAAGTGGCAAAGAGGTTTTTTTCCTACATCAGTAGCCACACTGGGGGGAAAAAAATCTCAAGCCTGTCCCAGAGAAGAAAAATCAGAAGTGCCATCTGCTTGTCAGACATGTTAAGTTTTTCAATAAAATTAGTGCTGCATTTTTTATTAGCAAAACCATATCCCTGCACTCTGGAGCTTAAACATAACTTGACTTTAAATCCTGAGTGATGGATTGTGCTCTGCACTGCCTGTTTATTTTGAACACTCACAGTTTCAGACCACATCTGCTGGTAAAACAAAAGATATTAATCCTCATGGCAGTATGTAATGCAGAGCTTTGTGAAGTGCTTTTTGCCAAAAAGCCTGGCAAACTGATGTTCTCATGTCATGCACACCACAAAACAGCAGAGACAGGTGTAACATCAACTTGTTTGCCCTGCCTTGCTGTTTGTTTGCTCAGTCTCCCCTCCCTCTGCTGATCCCACCTCCTGTATTAACAGTAGTCAGTAACAGCATGCTTTGAGATGGGGCTGCTTCTCCAGCATGGAGGATATTAATTGAATAATAGAATCATAAAATCACAGACTGGTTTGGCTTGGGAGGGACCTTAGAGATCATCTTGTTCCAACCCCCATGCTATGGGCAGGGACATCTCCCACTAGACCAGGCACCATCCAGCCTGGAATCATTTCACATCCCCCACTAAAAATGATCCATAAGAGCAGAGAAAAAATCTGGAAATGATTCCAGATTAACACCCTGTATGAGAAAGCACATTTCCTTGGGGTCCAAAGCCACCCAGGCTTCAAAGCTTTCCAGGAAAAGCCTTTTTATTTAGGTTTTGCCAGACCACACAAACAAAGATGATTTCAGAGAAACAATAGCAAACATCAGAAGAGAATTGTTCTAAGGTATACCAGAAAACCAATTGAAAGCATTGTGAATGTGTATGCATGTCACTGACTACATGAAGAGTGCTGTACACACATTTCTCTTGTTATTCATTCTGAAGAAACTTGACAAAATGCATTCAGAAGGGGAATTTGTCTAGTAAAAATCACAAAGAGGGTGATAACATAAATCTATCCATCAAGCTTGGAGTACCAAAGCATTGAGCTGTGCAGAGACCTCAGTGTGAAAACCAAAGTACTAATCAATATAGTTCCGTGGCCAAGCTTAGCTGACTTGAGAAGGTAAACCAACTACTTACCTAAATCAGCTTTGAGGAAAGCTCATTCAGGAGAACAACCTACACTTCACTGTGATCCTAAATCCTTAGGCCTTAAATCCCATTATTTAAGTGATTTTGATTTAAGTGATTCAAATTCACAGGAACTATTTAAATTTCACTGCTAGAGATTTCCTTCATAGCAACAACTGTTTTTAATATACACTCAGTACAGTAGAAATAAAGAAATAGAAATTATTTATAAGCTCTTGATATTTAAATAAATGCCATGGATGCTGGGGAGACACAAGCTCTCTTGCAAGGAGATACAGACCTTTCTCCCTGGGCTGCTCCTTGCACCCATGGGTACAAAAGTCCCATCTTCTGAATGCTGTTGAGATATTAGACTGAATGGCCTGATGAGACATCTTCTCTCCTGGCTCAAGATGGCAAAAGGGTGCTTCTTCCCTTGTCTCCCTCAAGCCAACCCCTTGGTTCTGTATTTCCTTGACCCCCAGCAGAATCCAGATTTTGTCTTGAAAACAGAAGATTCAGGGCTTTCCAGGACAGGTAGCTGTTACATTACATTTAAGACAGATGATGATGCACTGGCTCTTCCACCCTCACCTCCTGCAAAGCTGGTGCTCGTAGTCCAGGGGTCCCGGCCACAGCAGGACTGTGAAGCAGCAGATGCTCATGGCTTGTGGCACTGGGTTTGCCCAGAACACAATCCCTTATTGAATTTGGACAGCAGTGAAAATTTCATATTACACTTCTGTTACATATAACAGTCGTTCTTCTTGTCAGTAGTTCATATTTATCTTTTTCACTGGACTGTTTGTAACTTGGTGGACATCTTCAATGACATTTTCAGTGTTGTGGCTTGGTATGACCTGCCTTACCAGACCTCCTTCTGTCTGCTGGGATCAGTTCCTCACTCACTGTCTATGAAGTTCACCAGTAAACAAAAGAACCTATGGCCAGAACTAGAAGAAGCAGATGCCTAAGATGAGCTGTCTTAATCCCTTTTTATCTTTGTTAAAATGCTTGAGAAACCAGTTGGCCTCACTGAGGGTTGTCATAAGCTTGGCATTTTTGTCTAGCAGATCATTTAGTTTTATGCCAAAATAGGTACCTTTGAATGTCTTCAGTTATATATTTCCTGATTGTGCATTGTCATGTTGAATATGCAGGTGGGTATACATGTGTGTTATTTAAGTTTATTCTTAATTATGCTTGAATACAAATTTGTAGGAAAAAAAAAAGAGAGAGAGCAAAGGGAATGTGAAGAAATTTATGAGAAATATTAGAAACAAATTGAGAAATTCTTATATTTTGAACAAGGATTAAGTGTGTGGTTTTCTTTATTATAACATTTTAAAAAGCTGTAAGAAGTATTTGAGTTCTAAAGACATTGACAAATTCTGAAAATTAAAGTAACTGAGGAAAATATTTCATATAAACAAATCATATCTTCACTGATTTCATTTTTTCCTAGCACTGATAGACATGTCAAAAGATCATACAGAATGTAAAGGCATTACATAATGCTCATAGAAAGACACCATCCTTTGGTTTTGTTACATGTTAATATACTTCCATGTATCAACAGATTACTACTGAATTATAGAATTTCTTCTTGCTATTATCAAGTTGTTGATCAGTCAAGATTGGTATCCAACCGTGTCACATACTGGGCAAAGACAAGACAGTGCATAGTCACCATCCTAAATGGACTCTGGTGAATAGACAATAAGGTAATGATCTAATGGGGGTGGTAATGTGAAGCCCAGCAAATAACATGCCAGTTGCAGGAAGGGTTTTGTTTGTTTGTTTTTAGATCACTACAAGAGACAAATGTAAGGAACAGACTAAATGGAAGGAATGCAGTAGATTAAATGGTTGAGAATAAACCACTGTAGTGTGGTAGTAGAAACCTGGAACATAAAAAACCAGAAAGAGAATGTACAGCCAAAAATAAAGGAAATATCCTGATGATGTTGGCCTCTGCTTTTGGAACTACTCTGGCTAGGTGAAGGTTGAAATAACAATAATAATAATGATAAAATTCTGATAGCATAAGAACTTTTTATTTAGCTTTGCCAGCTTCCCCTGCAAGACTGATAAATATAATGGATTGGATTTCTCCAAATGTGATACATCCTTATGAAAAGCTTCTATTCATGTTGCTAATCAAAGCCCTCACCTAAATATTGGGGAGCAGTACATAGTGAGGCATCCCAGGAAAGGCAGTGCTACTCTTTTCAGTTCTGTCAGTGGTCCCATGAAGCTCTGTATGGGAGATTGTTGCAATGCACATCACACCAAAATTTATTTACCTATGACCCAGACAAGCAAGGTGAAAACGCAGCCCATTTCTCATGCTGTCCCTTCCAAGATCCTTAAATGTTAGGAAGTCTGTGCTTGTAATGCTGACTTGTCACAGAGGTTTAAGAACTCATCCCTCTTGTTCTGCTGAATGTCAACAACAATCTATTTAAGACTTGCCACTGGAAGACACTTTGCTTAAATAGACACTTGTAACATCAATCCTCAGACAAGCTTTTGCAATTTATTGCAGTATCATCCTCAAATTTGGCATGAAGACACTCGTGCTGTTTTGGGACTCTAGACACTGGGAGGATGAACCAGTCTGTTTGCTTTGATGTGCCTATTCTCAGAAGAATGGAACACCTTAATTTTCTTCCAGCTGTCAAAATTACTTTGAAAACTAGATCACCTATTAAAGAGAAGGCAAATTTTATTTTATTACGGTGAAAAAGTTAAGAAATTAATAACTGTATTTGAAAATGGATATATAGAAACAAATGAAATCATGATGGGTAGATTTCTACACCTGGTTATACTCCATAGAGTCTTCATTTAGAAAACTCAAAAATTTCACAGTTCGCCAAGATGGGTTGTTATATCTCAAGATATAACAAGATGCTGACTGCTGCTTCCTCAGAACTTATTAATTTTAAAAACTATTTTAGTGGAGACTCATTTAAAACATGTATGTCAGCATGTCCTGCAACATGGAAATGTGGTACTTAACTTGAGATGTACAGCTGTTACAAACTTGAGAAGTGGATTCATATGAACCACTTAAGGTTCAATAAGGACAAGTACAAGGTCCTGCACATGGGCCAGGCCAATCCCCAGTATAAAAACAGGCTGTGGAAAAACAGAATGACAGCAGCCCTGAGAAGGACTTGGGGGTGTTTGTTGATATAAAGCTCAACATGAGTCGGCAATGCATGCTTACAGCCCAAAAAGTCAACTATGTCCTGGGCTGCATCAAAAGAAGTGTGGCCAGCCGGTCAAGGGAGGGGTTTCTCCCTCTCTACTCTGCTCCTGGGAGACCCCATCTGGAGTACTGCATCCAGCTATGGGAGCCCTAGAACATGAAAGACATGGAGCTGTTGGAATGAGTCCAGTGGAGGCCATGAAGATGATCAGAGGGATGCAGAACTTCTCCTATGAAGACAGGCTGAGAGAATTGGTCTTTTTCAATCTGGAGAAGAGAAGGCTTCAAGGGAACCTTATTGCAGCCTTCCAATACCTAGAGAGCTTGTAAGGAAGATGGAGATAGACTTTTTAAGAGCACCTGAAGTGCTAGGAGAAGGTATAATAGTTTTAAACTAGAAGAGATTAGATACAGGGAAAAAAAAAATTACCATGTGGGTGATGAAACACTGGCACAGGTTTCCCAGATTGGTGATAGATGCTCCATCCTTAGAAACATTCAAGATCAGATTAGATGAGGCTCTGAGCAATCTGATAGTTGAAGATGTCCCTGTTGATTGCAGGGGGGTTGGACTATATGATCTTTAAAAGTTCCTTCAGATCCAAATCATTCTATGATCCTATTCTAAGCTTAACACTTCACCCAGAAAATGGTTGACTCCTTTTTTCTAAGCATGTGAAGATGTTTAAGGAATGCTGATGTCCCTTAGGGATCCTGCTGTATTTGAGCCACAGGACATTCATTGTAACTGGTAGGAGGTAATTTTGAAATAAATAAAAAATATTTTCTTTACATACTTCCCGAATCTGTTGCTGCAGAAGATAGGGGAGACAGGTAATATCATCAGGTTCAAAAAAGGTTTAGGCAAATTCATGGCCAGCAGGTCTATAAACTGAAGTAGTAAATAGGAAGGGATTTACTAAGAGCCCTATCTAATGATTACAGTTATTGTAGGGACTATGAGAGAAAAGGACTGCAGAAGGTGGCCAGGCTTGCATGCTGTCCCTCGATGACATGTCCCATCTCCACAGCTGGTACAGAGTTCCAGGCTGGAGACTCACTGACTGGGTGTTTCCCCAGTCACTACAAATAGCTGGACAAAAATACTTGATGTTAAACTTGACTCTAAAGAGCTTAATTACTCACTGATGCTGAAGTCATCCCTGAAACCAGGAATGCTGGCTTTAAACTTCAGAACATAGCTTTGTAGCCCGCATAATGGAGGCTGTATTTTAAACAAACATAACAACAGCAACAACTAAAGCATCTCCTTACTCTCCTTACTCTTGGAATAGGCTGTCCCAAGTTTCAGGTGAGCCTACTAAGCGAGGAGACATTATCGCATACAGCACTGCTAGACTGAATAAGACAACAAAAAAATTAGCCCTCAGTCATCTTTAAGCCGGCAAGTGTGAATTCAGATAAATTCTGGAGGAAAAGAAAAACTTTAGCCAATAATCAGGGAGAAACTTTCAGGCAGCATGTTCCAGGAGAAACAGAAATTTAAACTCAATGCAAAGCTCCGCTGCTGGGAGTTTCATTTTAATCAGTCATTTTCTTCTTGTTTTTATTTGCACAGCAGTTCTGAACAAATTGAAAAGTGTTTTTCTCTCCTTTGTTGCAGGCTGGGTTCCTACCACTTCCATTGTAAAGGAGAATTCAATTTTGCAGTGATAAGTTCAAGAATACACAGATAAAGCACTTGTAGGAAGGTGGCAGGGAAAGAAGACTACCAGGCATGAATAGAAAGTACTGAAAAAATACAGAAAAAGGAGAAATTGTCAGCTGCATTTTACATACCAAAATGAGATTTTTTTTTCCTCCAATCTACAATCTTCAACAAGAGAGAAAGTAGTAAACTTTGCTGATGCCAGTTTCATCTCTTCATTGTTTTGGAAAGATGCATTTACATTTTCTGTGCGGATAAGCAGGATTAGACAGTTTATGGAGAAAGATAACGTATGCACTGAGCTCTGTTGAACCTTGACATCCTTCTGGTTTTAATCTCAATTTATTGTCCAAACTCTATCTCTCTAATGGTCAGACTAAATCCAGATTTAGATAAAAAATGTATGGGCTCAGCTCAAACTGCTTGAGGCTGGATGCCTCGTTCTGAGATGGAAACAGCACCAGCCTTAGCAGGGGGATTGGCAAGTTTTAAGTTCTGCAGCCATCACTGCTGCAAGTGTGCATCGTGAGATGGTGGTGAGTGAGTATGGGTGGCTTATGGCACAGAATAAGCATAGACAAAAGGACAGCCATGCTGCATCAGTGCCCTGTCATCAGAGGCGACCAGAAGAAACGCTTGGGGAGGAGGGTGCAGACACAGGAACTGTGCAGCAATACTGTGGCAGAATAGTCCTCTGCTCCTCAAACATTTTCAGTTTAAGGACATCCTATCCAAACCCATTGTCTGAGTTCATTATCCCTCAATATACTGTTATTCCAGGAATTCATCTGGTCATCTTCTCTATGCACAGTTTCAACACCCGCAGCCTCCTGAGGCAAGGAATCTCAGAGGTTAATTCTCTGCTGTGTAAGGAAATGCCTTCTTGTGTTGTTTGCTGTGAAGCTGCTACCAGCCACCTTGAATTGAAGACCATAGTTTCTATATGGGTAGAGAGAGCAGAAAATGATTTCCTGTAAGCCCTTTGTGCATCCCTCAGAACTTTACACACCCTTGGTATAACCCTTTCCCAGTTGCCACTATTTTTCACTGAAAAGCAGCTCTTCATTCAGTCTGTCCGCAGGTGAAATCTGCATCCCACTGTTGATTACAGCAGCTACTGTTCACTTCGCCTTGTCTAGTAGCATTAAACCCTTGAAACAGACACCAGAACTATACGCAGAATTTAAGATGCGGGCACACTAGCACTTTACCTCATGATATAATGATATTTTCTCTTTTATTCCTTTTCCTAACAATTCTTAATATTCAGTTTGCAGTTTTTTACCACAGCTGGGCACTGAGCTCAATAAAACTATGTATTATAACCCCAAGATTTCATTTCTGAGTAATAGCGGTTAGCTGAGAGCCCATTATTTTATATGTGAAGTTTGGATTGTTTTTCCCCATGTATATCATTTTACATTTATCTGTCCTGAATTTCATCTGCCACTTAATCACCAAGTGTTTTAGTGTCTTACAGTCCTTCTTCAATTCTCCACAGTTGGTTCTCACTTTTAACTGAGCAACTTAACTTAGACTTTCCACACCGATGGCACAGCCATGCTTGCTCCTACATCCTTGGAATAATACACCCACAAACTTTGATCAAGTTGAGATTAACAGCAGAGCTTTGTTTTAACAGGTTTAGTTCTAGATTTTAAATATTTTCATGCTTTCCTATACCTGAAAACCTGTGAACCACTGTAAAGTTACACTAGCAGTGTTGCTCAAGGGAAAAGAAGAAAGACTGAGTGAGACAAAGTGAATTCAGTTATCAGAAATATAAACACTACTCTGTGTAGAGCTGTAGAAGATAACCTAGATAGTGGATTTCATGATAGCTTCCCAAATTAGCTATATTCATACTGTGAAACTTGATTTAATTGTATATACTTTCCATGTTAATGCCCTAAATTAATTATTACTGTTTCTGTTCTGGCAGACCTACAGACTTGCTAAAACACAAGCTGCAGCCCAGAGGGATTACAGACCAATGTACTGATTTAACAAAACTGTTAAGAACACATGTAATTCTAATCACCTGGTTAAATTCTTCCCTAAATACTTGTGTTTTCTAAAGTCATGGCTGAGACTGAAGGGTCTGGACTAAACTAGATCACAGCCCATTTTTCCCCAGCCATGTTCTACTTGATCCTAAAATTCTGTCTAGGAGAAAAAAAAAAGAAAGAAAAAAAAAGAAAGAAAAAATTAATATATGTTTTTTAAAAAAAGAGACCCCCCCAAAAAAACCTAAAAAAAGACATGACTGTTGTAAAGTGGGATCTTGAAACCATAAGTTTCACTTAAAGAGATGGGAAGAAAAAAATGTTTTAGTAGCCTCTTGCTGTCACAATCTCTAGTCCTGCCACAGTTCCTGAGTCTTTAGTCTTTAGTGAAATTAGAGTAACTCCAAACTGTACCTTGAGATGCTCGTTATTTAAGCCACAAGGAAGCAAACAAACAAGCAGAGTCTTGACACGTGTCATTCATGGTGTCAGAAGCACAGTCAAACTGCATGCAATGCTTTACTGCTTTGAATGAAAACATTTGGTTTCAAAAGTTGGAAATGGGTTATTCTGTAAATTTTCTTATTAATTATATTTCCTTTTGAATTCAAAGCCAAGCCACCATCAATTTATTTCACTCAGCTGCATCAGCTCTGGAATGTTATTTTTCAGTTTTACTTTCAATCTGGCTCTGACTGATAACATTTTCTGATCGATGAAAAGGCAGAGGTTGTTACCAAAAGTAATGGTACGTTATAAAGCTGCTGTAGTCCAACAATTAAGGACATTTTATTATGTAATAAAGCCAGTGCTATTCTTTTTCACTGCAGCCACACAACAGTATTTCAGACATTAATTTGCACATGATAAATTATTGATGAGGCAAAAATGCATATTTTTCTATCAAGCTCAAAAATCATATAATCTTTTCATGTATTAAAAACCATAGTCCTCAAGAGGTTTTTATATGATCTTTCTTAATTAAGAAAAACATATGCATGGCTATTGATTGGATTTTACTGCCAGAGTGGTCCTTCCTGAGCTGGGTGGTACAGAAAAGCATTAGCAGGAACAGAAGGTAGAAACAACCTTTTGCTCTATAAAGAATTAGAACAGCTGAATATTTACCAGCACTGCATTAGAAAGTGTGCCTAAGAAAAGTTTATTCTCACTGCTACTATCTAGTGTGAGAAATGGATGCAGGGGAGAAATTATCGATGGTGAGAGTTTGTTACTGTTTTCAGGTGCACATTTCTCTTGCTTCACATTAAGGACTGATGAGTGAACAAACGCATCTGGCATTGGGAGCAGAAAAAAAAAAATCTTTGTGCCCTATAAGCTTTCCCTGCACAGTTTTAACCTTGCCCTAAGAATAATGCTTCTGGCACAGGGACTTTATCTGGAAATTATAAAGTTGCACTGTGTCTGAGATTGGAGTTTTTCTGGAGCCTCCAGTGACATTTTAGTTAAACTGTAAACAGACCATCACTGTGCAGATTTCCTGTGAGTTTGATTCAGCTTCCAGTGGGAAGCCTAAAAGAGTAGAGACTTGAGATAGTGGTACATCCTTACTAGAGTCTTCTGAGTGGTGAAAGCTATGAATAAGTGCATAATATGAAGAATGCACTGTAAAATTTAGGATTTCAAATTTATAGTTAGGTCTTTAAGACATCTGAGCGTCTGTTCATAGTTGGCATTTGGTTACTGAGTTGATTTGGTTGTATATGAACTGGTAGCATGAAACTGCAGCATTGTAACAGAAAGTGTTAAAAGCCAATAAGAACTCTGGAAAGGAATATTCATGCTTCAGATCTTTATTCATCACAAAAGTTTGGAGAATGAAGTAGATTTTTTTTCCTAGTGAAGACATAAGTAAAAGTCTGTCTGCAGAGTTTCTGCTTCTGAATTAGCTCCTCAAAAGTAATTTTTAGAGACAAGCTGCTGAATGAGATGGAGGACTAACCTGATTCACTGGGACACTCTCTGTTTCAAAAGTTAGAATGATGCTCAGCTCATTAAAGAATTATTTGCAATTGTCAAAGATCCATCCTGTGGTAAAGACAAAGAGCTTATAGCCTGTGAGACATTTTTCCCATTCTAAATTATTCTATATACCTCCACCATGATCTTTGTCAGGTCACAAATTAGACCTCATTTCCTCATCCTTTAACCTTTCCAATTGGTATAATAATACCACACAGGACTGCAGTAGGTCTTCCTAATCTACAAAGGACCAATAGTCCGTAAGCGAAAATCCCTAGCAAAATACAGGCTGCCATTGAGCACCTTTGAAATTAAACCATATGGAACAAAAGGAAAGATTAATGACCAAAACAACACTGTCCAGTCTCACAATTATATGGCCAAAGTGATCAATAAGGAATGTCTTTTCCATTTTCAGTACAGTGGCCAGGATTGTATAAGAGAAACCAAGACACATTTTTATGAAACCCCCCAAAAATATGAGTCCTATCTAAATCTCAGATTCAGAAGGAAAGAAAATCTACCCTGTCTACTCTGGCTACAAACCATTCTGATTTCTCTTTAAACTGAAATAAAAAGTAAAAATAAAAAAAATATTACCTTTAACTCTGTAAACAATTAAAGTTACTGAGTTTTGTACCATTTATACGACTGGATGGAAAGCTATTTCTTAATAACTGCCGGTTGTTGTGGAATCCCCTGACAGAGGGCCATATGTGCCACAAAATCTCAGGCACTCGAGTGAATGATTGGAGATGTGCAGTTCAAAACTCCCTTATCGATCATGCATTTTTTCATGGAGTTGTTTTTTTAAATTTTCCTCATTTGTCCATTTCACCTAAGTCTCCTTTGAAATCAGCTAAGATCTCAAAATGTCTTTAGTTAAAAAGATGCTATCTATGCCATCATGGGCAGGGGACCAGCGTTCTCTGTTAAATGGAAAAAAAGGGGAAAAAAATAATCAATTTTTATAAAGCAAGCAACCAAGGTATCAAAGGGACAAGAGTAATATCAGGTTGTTTGGAACTGGAAGCTCAAGAACAGCTGAGAAGCAACTTCTTCAAGGAGGGTTTGACCTTGCAGCTCTTACAGGGTATGGATATGGCAAAAAGGCACAAACTGGAAGGACTGCTTCAAACCATTCACATGGTAGAAGACTGCTCAGAGGTATTGTCTACAGCCCACGTTTGGAAAGGAGATCCAGCCCCAGCAGGAAAGAGAAGTCTGTGACCAGAGCCATCTAGGGCTTCAGTTCCAGGGCAGAGAATGGTGTTTGAAGGGACTTTTCTCAGCCACTGTCATTGGAAGATGGTTCTTTAAGTCTACAGAGAATGTCACACTTCGGATCTAATGTTCACATGTGGATTGACTACAGAGTGATTGTCCTAGGGCCATGCACTGAGATGAAGCTCTATTCCATGAGCACAGTGAGATTATCTTCTGTTTTAAATGTACAACAGTGGGTCCTCATTCTTCTCAGAGTGAGGAATCTATAACTCATCACGTGCACCAAGTTGTATACTGCAATCACATAGGCCAACTGTGAGGGATAGCCCTCAGCTATTTGCAACTAAGAAAGATGAACTGAGAGCTGGTCCGTGTATAACTATGATAACCACACAGTATAGAGAAGACTGTTGGTCAGACTCGTTGCCAACACTGCCTTCTTCCAAAACTGCAAGTCTCGGTACCCCAAAGTTTCACACCAGACATCTGAGGACACTAATCAGAGAGGAAGAGCACAGCAGAGGAAGGATCCACAGATTCACATGAATAATGTGACGAAGACACAAGCAGCAGTGAAGCCTACAGTAGTCAATACATCATGTTGGTATTTTTTAATCTTTCCAATGTACAACTATAGCTAGAGAGCTCCAGTGAATGGTGGTGCAGACCAACCTCTCATCATGGTGGCAACTAACATATCCTATGGCAACTCTGATGACTTCTGACTATTAGATGTTAAATTGCCACTGCGAAAGTCTTACTACTGTGGACTGAATTTGTTCCTTCATGCCTGTGCTGCCTATGATCCCTGACATTTTTTTTGCCTTTAATCTCTCTCTTATCCTTATCCCCGCTTTTACATTAACCATACCATTTTCCCTAAAAATGGCTTATTCTTGCTAAATCTCATTTAGGCCATGATTTCTTTTCTTTCCTAGAGTCATAGATAAAGGAGAATATTAATTTATCCATCTGAACATTAGATAGCTGTAGTCCACACTGAGACACAGTTTGACTGAACTGCCAACAAACTAAAGGCTGTGACCTTCATCTACCTCAGGCATAACCCAAGAATGATTGATTTTACAGTGGGTCCCTTGCGAATGTGAAATTAAATAGCATGGCCTCTTTTGAGGTAAGCTTGCCCTTTGAAGGATGTTTGTGTCTTCCTTTGATCATCTCTTTAATCCTTGTCTGAAATTTTTCATGAGGATTGTATCACACTGTAAGAAGCACAGTGGACTCAGCAACGATAACGGTACCCACACAAAACAGCTCAGGAGAAAGAGTGTATACCTGCCTACTTCACCTGCCACAATTGGCAACAGGTTGAGAGTTAGTTTTGAAAATAATTATTACTTCTCTCATACAGGGCTTTGAAGACAACATCTGGAATTCAATTCTGTGGCTAATAAGGAGCCACAGGGGATCTATAGCACTCTGATGCCTTCTTTGAGGAAATGTGAAAAGGATTTTAGATAATAAATCCATCTGAGAGTTCACAATCAGTTGGAGACCTTTTATAAATAGCAAAATATGATAAATTATTCCATTACCTCCTTAAGTAGCGCTTCGGTGAAAATAAAGTTTGGCATGGCTTCCATTTTGGCTACCATGTGAGAGCAGAGCCAGATAAAACATCAGAAGTATTTTTTTTTTAAAAGATACACGTTGTGGAAATGGATAAGAAGTTTTTCTGAGAAGGCCCTAACCTCTAAATTTCGGACTGACTCTTTGTAAATAATGTTACTCTTCAAAATGCCAGTGTATAGCTTTTGCTTGATGACAACAACCAAATAGGAAACATCAATGAGAATTATATTACACAAAATATAGCAAAGAACAGCAATTCCAGAAGTACACATTATGTTGCCCTTACCTTCTTACCCATTCTTATTACACCAGCATGCAAAACAAGGCAATTTTGGTTTTAGTAGCAAACTCGTGAGCTAGATGCTCATTTGGGTTAAATTTGAGTGACATTCATGGAAGTATCACAGTGAGGTTTTCACGTGAAAAATTACTGTTTTAAGATACAAAGAGATACATGATACAAAAGATCATGCTGGGTTGTTTAACTGTGAGTGAGTAACAGCTCATACAGCAAGCACAATGTCATTGACTTAAACTTGAATTAAGACTGTACTGCACAGCTATTTATAGTTCCACTTAGGACTTAGAAATATTTAAGATGCAACAAGAATACATACTAAAGATATAACATGCTAAAGATATAACATGCTAAAGATATATTATAGTTGTAACAAAGATAACTCGGCATAATTGAGTGAATCCTAGTGGTTCATAAATTAGAAAAGGAAATGTTATGATACAAAATAGAAAATATATTCCTTCTCCAAGCACTTTAAAATAGAAGGAACAGTTGTTCCCCACACCCCTCCTTTTTATCAGTTGAGATACATTTATGAACACAGTTTTTGTATTTCTTTTATTTTACTTGCTGTTTGAAACCAGGATGATCCATGGCAAATACTTTTTGCCATTAAGTTATTCACCAATTAGGTGCCAAATACCATGGTAAAGACAACAGTTAAAAGCCATGCTGAATAAGGGTATTTAAAGCTCTGTTCCACACGGCTCATCTCAAAAATTCACTGCCAAAGAATCCCAGAGTGCTAGTATCCAATCTATATTGCAGAGTTAGTCAGCAATTCAGAGGAATTCATTTTGCAGTCGATTCAATCAGAAAAGCTACCAGAGAGTAAGAAAGCTGAAAGAAATTGCATCTACCTTCACTAAGTAATTGACTGAACAACAAACATTTCAGCATAATCCACTTAAATAGTAATTAAACTTCCCAGACACCTGCCCTTCTATTTTCAATGCTGTTTTTATCGATAACAAATTTATTTGCTACTCTTTAACAAACCACCTGAAAATATGTTTGCTTGTAACAAACCCAGAAGCAGCATCAAGTTATTATTTGCACCTTCTTGAACTGAGGGGAACTTTGAACTCTTTTATCACCTTTATTTTGATCTGTTAATGTGCATGAAAATCTTGCCTTTACTCATGTTATCTCCTTTTAGCTGGGGGTTTCCAAACAGTAGGAAATTCAGTTGCAGTTTAAGAGACTAGCATTATCTGTATGTAGGTGATTGCCAGTGAGATGAGTTTCTGAGCTCTCCTTATACTCTAACCTGTCTTCTAGTAAATGTAATGTTTAGGGGAATTTTTGTTCAGTCTACAGTATACATCTATTGGCTGGCCAGCTGAATTACTTTCCAGGATTTACTGACAGCAATGACAGGTTTAACACCTAAGACACGTGATACCTATAGGTAATTGTAAATGTAGATGCTTTTCTCTAGAGTTGAATCTTTCCTTTAAAATTAACATGATTTTAAGTAGATTGTGAATTAAAAATAGGACAGTGTGTCCTGATTAACTCTTTGTGGCAATGTTTTTATTTTGTAATCAGAGCATTAGTTTAAAATTAATTTGATTCCCGTGAAAGGGACAAGCTCTTCAAAAGGTTCATCATCACTTTTCTTGAGCTGTCTAGCTAGCAGGAGCATTCGCAAACATTTATCCTACCTCTTTTGTCTGGCAGCTGGAGACAAAGAGCAGGAAAAGAACTGAGTGCTACAAAGAGAACAGAGAGTAAAGATGGTTTCAAATGGTGCTAGAGTGGGATTTTGCCACTGAGGACTCCATCGGAGTCTGGCACACAGCTTGGATTTAATTTCACCTGTAAAAATATTCACACTTGTGGTACTTATGCCAGGTTCCCTGCATTATGACTGGAGAAACAGTATCATTTTTGGGGTGCAATTCATCTGAATTGTATTGGGCATCTGTGTTAGGAGGAAAAGATTTTTTTGCTTTGAAGTGTCTATTTCTCCCCACTGAATATGATAGAGATTTGATTCAGAGGACTAGTTCACATGTAGATTCTCTGACTGATACAGTCATTTCCATTTGAGTTAATAAGCAGAAACACTCACTCTCAAATGATGAG